>JXCR01095598.1:87497-109130 GCA_002079205.1 Phalaenopsis hybrid cultivar | reverse complement strand
TTTTTGAAGTTTTGGGGATTAAATAAATAAGAAAATACCCCTATTTTTCTATTCAAACCGCGCGTGCCACCTCATCCTACGACGGCTCCGCAAGCGTGCGTGGCACGCTCTGGTTGGACGCCGCCGTCCACGTAGCTTGCTGACTCGGCCCGCTATTCATGTCTCAAAGCGCTGTCCAGCTCGATCTCCCCCATCCATTTGATACACGCTTGATCGAACGGCTCCTCGTCATCGTCCCCGATAGAGTGATCCCATACCCGTCCAGACTAAAACCTTAAGATCTCGACCTAGACTTGACCAAATCGCTTCTGGTTTGATCCTATGTATTCGTCTAAGTGAGACGAACACATCTATACAGCTAAGGTACCATGAAATCAACTTTAAGTAAATGGAGGATCAAAGCAAGCTCGGGAGGAGGATGAGTTTTATACCTTTGCTCTGAGAAGGGAAGCTTCGATCAGAGGTGCTCGACACGTTCGTCAGGGTCCAAGAAGGCTAGGGATTGAGTCCCTGGCCTTGGTGTGAAGTCTAGGTGTGAATTCGACCAAGCTCGTTTACAGGTGTTGGTCTAGAGCTATGGTAGAGGCTTTGTGGATGGGGGATTTGATGGGGCTCTGGCTTCTTTCACTCTTGTGAAGGTATGGGCATAAGCAATTGGAGTTTGGTGGAGTTTGGAGGTGTATTGGGCTCTGTCCTGGTTTCCGGAAAGGTTTCAAGCTCAAAATTGAGCTCCGGCAAAGGGAATGGGTGAGGAAAAATGGTTGGGATGCACTGAGGGAATCTTAGGGAAGCTCTATGTGAAGTTGGAGAGGCCTCTCTGAGAAATTTTCAGCACTTAGTTCAATGGCCATGGAGGTGGCCTTTTATAAACATGGGGTTATGGTGGATGTCTTGGCCAATTAGGAGGCGTAATGTGGTGCTTAGGTGGAGGGCAGAGGAGCTCCATAGTTTGATTTGGATGAGCTGGCCTTTAGGTTTGATTTGGGTGAGGTGCCATGGGGGTGGCTCTCAGGAGCTCCATAGTTTGATTTGGATGAGCTGGCCTCTAGGTTTGATTTGGGTGAGGTGCCATGGCGGTGGCTCTCAGTTTTGGGCTTTTCCGACCACTAGGCTGNAGATGATCACAAGGAACAACTTTGGTGAAGGATGGAAATGGTTTTGAGTTCAATTGAAAGGTCAATTTAAAGAAATTTTGAACTTTAATCAATTTGGTCATGTTGGGCTAGGTTTGGGTCTAGCTTGGGTTAGCATTGGGCTAGGTCCAAATTGATTGTTTTAAATGGTCATTATGGACCTCATGAAGAGTTCTCAACATGAATTGGATGCCAATTTGGAGGTTAAAGCAATCAATTGGGTGAAATTTGGGGACTTAGCCAATTTGGGGCTAAATTTGGGAATTTTGGATTTAGGCCAAAATCAAATAGATTTGACGCTTCACCAAGGCCAATTGATGGTTGATTTTGAAGTTTAGGAATGTTTTAAGGATTTTGAAACATTAATTGAGGCCAATTGACTAGGCTATGGGCTCAATTGGGTGAGATTAAGTCATGCCCCAAATCAAAATTGGGCTTAAATCATGGACCAGTGGAGCTTGGATTTGGTTTAGTTTGGTCACATCAAAAGTGAATTTTAGCTTAGTATTGGAAATTGGGCTCAAATCATGGACCAATTGAGCTTGTATTTGGTTTATTTTGGTCATATGAAAAGTGAATTTGAGTTTAGGATTGGATGCTTGGATTTGGTTTAGTTTGGTCATATCAAAAGTGAATTTGAGCTTAGGATTGGAATTGGGTCAATTGAGATCAAATTGATGGACATTTGAGTTGGATTTGGGGAAATTTGGATCTTTAAAGACATTTGAGATGGATTTGGGGAATTTTGGGTCTTTAAAGGGCAATTTGGGGATTTTGGTTAAATATGGTGAAATTGACCAAACTGGGTCATGTGATAGTTGAAAGAAATAAAATTGGGAATATTTGGGATTTATTGGGTTTTTTTGGGAATTTTTGGGATTTTGGATCAAAGAGGGGTATTTTGGTAATTTTGAGGGTGTCTTAGGGGTAAAAGGCCAAGATGGGTATTTTGGTAGGGTTGAGGTACCAATCATCACCAATAAGCCATGGACCAAAGGAAACCCCATTTTGGCTCCTCTACATAGTGGTCCTAGCCAAACCATAGCTAGGGCTAGTGTATCCCAAAAGATCAAGGGATCTAGGTTTGGACCAATGGAAACCCCATTTTGGGTCCTCTATGTAGTGGTTCTAGCCAGACCATATCCCTGGGCTAGTAGGTTTAGGGGACCATCTTTATGAGTATCCCAAAAGATCAAGGGATCTAGGCTAAAGCCATGGAACAAAGGAAACCCCATTTTAGGTCCTCTACATAGTGGTCTTAGCCAAACCATAGCCCTGCTAGTAGGTTTAGGGGACCATCTACATGAGTATCCCAAAAGATCAAGGGATCTAGGCTAGAGATTTGAGTTCAGGGTTGTGAGTTAAAGGGCTAGCAGGTTTAGGGGACCATCTACATGAGTATCCCAAAAGATCAAGGGATCTAGGTTGAATTTGAGTTCAGGGTTGTGAGTGAATGTGGGTGTAGATGAGTGTAGTGAGTGCCTTAGCTCAAGGTTTAGGGGACCATCTACATGAGTATCCCAAAAGATCAAGGGCTCTAGACTAGAAATTTGAGTTCGGGTTGTGAGTGATTGTGAGTGTAGATGAGTGTAGTGAATGCCTTAGCTCCAGACCAACACCAAAGGTCAACCCTAAGGTCCAGCAATCCTAACGGTGACTCATCTTGAGTTTCCCCACAGTGACCCCACCTACTAAGTGCTTAGAGGTTGAGACCAGCATGTTGAACTTCAAGCTTGAGTAAAGAAGAGTTTGGAATTTCTAGTGGTGAGGGTTCCATGTCTAATTTTCTAGGAATAGTCAACAGGAAAAGTCCTATGGCTAGAACCTGGTGAGGGTTGCAAGTCTAGTTTTCTAGGAATAGTCAACAGGAAAAGTCCTATGGCTAGACCCTAGGCTATTAAAGAGGAGAAACTAAACCTCAACCAAAAATGAGGTCAACAGCAGGTAATATCTTCAATTCAAGTTCAGGTGGTTTAATACTTAAAGGAATAAGATTTTTACTATAATTTTCCAGCAAGCTTAATGCTTCAAATTTGCCTTAAATATAATCTAAATCTTCTTCTTTCACTTCATTTTCAGTATCAAAAATTTCTCCTTGCTTTAATTTATATTTGAATTCATTCTCAAACTGCTCATTACTTAGATAATCAGCTACTTTCTGAAACATTCATTATCTTTTTCTATTGCGGGATATTTCATAGCTTTTGCTATATTAAATTTCACTTCTTGATCATTAATTCTCATCATTAATTCTCCTTTTCATACATCTATGACAGCTCTCCATGTTACGAGAAATGGTCTCCCTAAAATAATGGAAATCTATTTGTCTTCCTCCATATCCAATACTATAAAGTCTACAGGGAAAATAAATTTATCCACTTTTACTAACACATCTTCCATAACTCCTTTTGGATAAGTTATTGATCGAGCAGGTAACTGAAGAGTTACAATAGTAGGGGAAATTTTCCGAAATCTAAATGTTTAAAGATTGATAAAGGCATAAGATTGATACTCGCTCCTAAATCACATAAAGCTTTTCTGTAAAACTTTTTCTCCAATCGCACAAGTTATAGTAAAACTACCAGGATCTTTTAATTTTTCAGGAAGCTTTTTCTGAGTAATAGAACTACACTCTTCACTTAGTGCAATGGTCTCATGATGTGTAAACTTCCTTTTCTTGTTTAATACATCCTTCATAAATTTAGCAAAACTTGGCAATTGTTACAAAGCTTCAACAAAAGGAATATTTATCGTTAACTTCTTAAGGATTTCCAAAAATTTTGTAAATTGTTTATTTTTATTCTTCTGCTTCAGTCTTTAAGGAAACAATATTTATCGTTAACTTCTTAAGGATTTCCAAAAATTTTGTAAATTGTTTATCTTTATTCTTTTGATTTATCGTTAACTTCTTAAGGATTTCCAAAAATTTTGTAAATTGTTTATCTTTATTCTTCTATTTCAATCTTTGAGGAAACAGAAGTAATGGTTTTTCTACAGGGCTCTGTGTTTGTTCATTTTCTTGTTGATCATATTTCATTTCTTCCTTTTCTTCATCAACTTCAGTTTCTCTTTGGATCCTTGTTTCAACTACTTTTCCACTTTGTAATTGAATTGCTTTAATTTGCTCTTTATTTTGATCTTTTGGATTAACTTCCACAGTACTTGGAAGAATTCCAGAAGGTCTATTACTAAGTGCAGTAGCAATATATCCTAATTGATTTTCAATATTTCTAATAACAGCTCTTTTATTCTATATTTGATTTCCCATATTCAACATTACTTTTTCCATCATCAACTTCTTTTTCTTAACTTGTGGGTTACGGTTGGAGTTAAATCCCAGAGATAATAAGGTCGAAAATTAGGATTTCCTTGATTTATCATATTTTTTGGATGGATTCACTGAATTATTATAATTATTCCAACAAAAATTAGTGTCATTTTTCCAACGAGGGTTAAAATAGTTAGAATAGGGATTGATATTTTGATTATTTATAGCGTTTAAAGTTTCATAAGATGATTGAGTATCAATAATCTGTCCTAGTGAATTCTCCTCTAATATTGGGGGTACTTGAGAATAATTCATTCACATTCGATCAATCTTTTTAGAAATAGCAGCAATTTGAGATGCCAAAATAGACATTGCATCAGAATCATGAATACTAGCTACTCTCTTAGGATTTACCCTTTTAGAGGGCCATTGAAAATTCTTAGTAGTCATTTATTCAATTAAAGAATATGCTTCATCAAAATGTTTTGACATTAATGAACCACCCGCAACAACATCTATAAAAGATCTCATCTAATCCATTATAAAATATTTGAATTATTAACCAATCTGGTAAAGCATGATGTGGACATTTCCTAAGAAGATCTTTAAATCTTTCCCAAGCTTCATATATCGATTCCCCATCAAACTGACAAAAAGTTGTAATATCATTTCTAAGCTTAGCGGTTTTCGGGGTGGAAAATATTTATCTTAGAATTTTTGTGATAGTTCTCCCCAAGTTCGAATAGATCTAGGTGCTAACAAATTTAACTAAGCCTTGGCTTTATCCCTTAATGAAAAAGGAAAAAGTCTAAGCTTAACAGTATCATTAGACACTCCGTCATATTTAAATGCAACAAAAATTTAAAGAAAACTAGCAAGATGTAAGTTAGGATCTTCAGTAGGTGATCCTCCAAACTGATTATTTTGTACCATTTGGATAATAGTAGGTTTAAGCTCAAAAGAATTAGCAGCAACATCAGGATTTTGAATTGTCAAGTGAAGTTAATCTACTATCGGATTTGCATAATCTTTTAAAGGTCTTGGTCGATTTTCATTTATTGGATTATCTAAGTTATTCATCATTTCTTGTAAATTTTTACTTTCTATTTGTTGTTTTTGAATTTTTCTAATAGTACGTTATAAGCCTGAATCGTAAGGTAGTAAACATTCAGATCCAATATTTCGCATATACAAATAAAACAAGCAAGCAAAACACTCTAATAAAAATATTTCTTTTTGGATTTTTCATTTTTAAGTTTTTTTCTAATAATAAATTTTTTTTATTGTATATATATTATTTGTAAATTTCCTAATTCATCAAAACTATTTAATTCAATCGTTACCTTCCCCAGGCAACGACGACAAAAACTTGATCCGACTTTTTTTGTTGTGATAGATTGTGTAAAATTTTAGTAAATATTATCAATTAATATTCAGATTCTATGCAAGTACACGTATCGTTATCAAGTAATAATGGACTTTCTATTTAAGCCCCAACTATAGATTCTACGGGAAAGGTTTAAATTGGAAATAACAAATTTGGTAGGAAATTCACAGAAAGTCAATTGAAATAAATCACTGTCACTAATTTCAACTATTGAGATGGAATCAAAATTAGATTTCTAAACTATTATTAAATCAAATATACAAAATTTAAAATAGTAAATACTAATCTATTAACTATGTTTATGTAACGGAGATTCTTTTGTTAAAAAACATCCTTCCCACTACAATATGGAAGAGAAATGACATGATGTGGTGCGAAAAGTGAAAGTAGAGGAGTGAAAAACGTAGAGGAGCGTTTTTCTGATGAAATTTGGCCCCAAATGGAGCCCAAGGTTGTTTCTCTAAGAGGTGTCTCCAAAAACACTTCAAAAAATCATCCAAATACATCAAACTTTCTAAAAATGGGGTCTGCACCACCTTTGGCATTGTCGGCACTGGTCTGGCTTCGTCGGGCTGAGTAAAAAATCTCCGCGTTAATTTGTTATGTGCCAACGGCACTGCCCTCGGTGTTGCCGACGTTGAGCATTTCCTTATAAATGTCATTTTTACTCCAAATTTCATCCTTTTTTCTTTAAGCCCTAAAAATCAACACTCTGTAAGAAAACATCAAAATACCTTCCATTAAACTACAATATCATCAAAAACAGGTATAAAATATGGGTCTACAAATGCATATTTTTTTGGTGTATCACTTAAATGCTAATAATCGGTGCTTAAGTGCAGCAATTAACTAAACATGTTAATTTGCTTAAATGCTAGCAATCAGTGCTTAGGAAGCAGTAAATTATGTTTCTAAAGGATTTAAATGTGTTTTATTTGGTTTTAACGTGGGCTAGTGGTTTGAGAATGTGTCTAGAAGTTTTAGGCTTGGTTCAAAGCCTATAAATAGTAAGGAATGAAGAGAATTCTCACCCCCACTTCAAATTTCACCCTAAAGTCTGAGTGAAGAGTGATAGATCTTGGAAAAATGTCTTCTTGGGAGATTGATATTAAAAAGAAGGAGGAAGCCATGAAGAAGAAGTTTGTTTCTCAAAGTGCGCAAGAGTTATACAACAGTTTCCTAGCCATTATTTTAGAGGAAATAACAGAGAAGATCATAAAGATTGTGGCTGACATGGCTTCAATTGAGCAAAGGTGAATGAGACTAACACAAATTATCGGATGGCAACTTAAGATGCAACTTAGCCATACAAGTTTTATAAAGAAGCAGACAAGGCTATGCATTTGAAAAATAAATGTGTTGAAGAAGATTCAATCAGAGCTCTTCACCACCATTTGTTGTATCATATCTATATTCCAAATGCCCCAAGAGGGACAAATGAAAGGTTGGAATTTGTTTCACTAAAAAGGAGAATAGAATTAAGTTCTTAGTTCAGTGTTTGTTTGTGGTAGGAGCTTTGATGTTAGTATTAAGTTTATTTTACGTGTTTTGAAAGTTAAGTTTGTTTAATGTTTTAAGTTTGTTCTTAGGGATTATCTCATCCAAGACTCGTTGGATTGAGAAATTATGTATCTCAAACGTTTGTATTTGTTTGTGAATTAATATAAGTGTTCGTGTTTGTGAAAATTTTTTTGTAAATTTGTGTTGAATCAATTTATTAAAAATTGGTGAATTTTGAGAAACAAGAGTGTAAATTTTCTTGTAAATTTGTGTTGAATCAAATTATTGAAAATTGGTGAATTTTGAGAAATAAGAGGGTTGATGGGAAGAAAAATAGTTATTAAAGATTTATAAAATCTTTTAGGGGTGGTTGACTTAGGCTAGATGTGCATCTCTCTTATAATCCAAAAAATTAAAATTTGTGCACTGGCGCCTAAGCATCAAAATCTCACGTTTAAGCGCATAACAACTCCAGATGTAGGTGCCTAAGCGCAGAACAAGTTGGGCTTAAGCGTTGGTTCACTTAAATCTGTTCATCAACAATTAAAGGTGAAACATTAACCTGAAATTCACCATTTTTTAGCCCCAACATTATCTTCTTCCCTTTGAGTTCCCGAATGTAGATTTAAGGCTTCTTATAGAGTGAAGATTTCATTGAGGATTCATGTGAAATTTGCTAGATTTGGCCTTCTTGACGTAAGTGCTTCACTTCTATCTAATTCTTTTTTTCAACATGTATTTTTAGCATATTGGGGATTTAACCAAAAATCACTATTCATGGTGAAAAATTTAGAAAACACTAAAAAAATTACATATAAATGTTAGTTTAAGTCATTAGAAGTTGAGTTTAGTGATTTGGTCATGAATTTAGGATTTTTTGTGAATTTTATGTGATTTGTAGAAATGGCCCCAAGAATGAAGCAGGATAAAGAGAAGTCCCATTTTGATTCAAGTAATTTTGTTAGCTCGAAAGCTCAGGATAGGTATACCGAAGCACTGTAATCAAGAAAATTGATTCCTGAGAGTTGTTAAAAAAATCTCGGTGGAGCAGTGAAAGATTTAATTTTTCTCCTATAGGGGGAATGATTTTGTTTTTTTTTCTGTTGAGGCTGTAATTTCTGTAGTTCTGCAGTTTTACGCTAATCACCCTTAAGCTGAAGAAGATCAGGTCATGGTTTGAGAAAAGTCAGTACCATTCTCCCCTTAATTAAAATATCTATTTTTCCAATTGCCTCCTATAGTATTATATTTTTATTCGAATTATAATCTGACTTAGAAGGATTTGGAAGAGATGATATTTTCATTGACCGCAAGTAGAGGACTTTGGAAGATAACAATTTAAAGAAGAGACAATTTCTCTACATCAAAGTAAGATGCCATATAGAAAGCGTGGCACTACTTTCTTTCAGCTAATCTGCTACTAACCAACCACCTCAGGGAAGTTATCAGAGATAGATCTACCTTGAACTATTGCATTCAGTAGTTCAAGCCGATTGACATTTGATCATTAATTTATCAGAATATCATCAGTTCTGCTACCGCTGTCACTACTACGTTTTTGGGATTTGCATCCTTAATATTTTCCTTTTGTGAGCAAGTTGTTGTTATATTCGATAGTTGGGAAGAAATATTGCACCCTCTAAAGCCTATCACAAAAACAAAATTGTGGTACAAGTTTCAAATCCACTTCTGAATCTGACGATTTGGAGGTTCACCCGCTAATCCCAAGTGAGAGTTTGTTAACCCTCACCAAGGGTTGTTTTATGAATTTATGGAGACAACCATCAAGGAAAATGTTGGTTGTGATGAAGATTTGATTAGATTTGATTTGTTTTATGAATTTATTGACACAACCATTAGGGAATACTTGTGTCGCAAACAAACTTTAATAGAAATTCACAACTGCAACATAAAGAAAATGTCCGGTAGTAGATTGGAAATTTTAAACATGAAGTTCTAAAGAGACAGTTAGTAACATTCTAAGCCTTCCTAATATTCAGGATTAAGTTCAACACAAGCTAACAAAATACACTGAAAAACATAGTCAACACAATCACTACCACCAAAATAAAATAACTACTCATAATAACATAAATACATCATAATAGTATCTAACAAAACACAACACAAACAATAGTAGCATTATAGATCAGTACAACACAAAACAAATTAACAATTTAATATAATAGTACCACATAAAGTTCACAATAAAAAACTAATCTACTCAATTTAGTTCTCCTCCTCATCATCATCACTATCATCATTATTCCAAAGAGCATTTGGTTCATATGAAGGTTACTGTGGATATGAAGGAAAAATTACACTTTGGTCACCCCTGATAAAATTTTCCAAAAATGGGTGAAATTTTTCTTCATAACCATTGTGTCTTCTCTTATAAACCTTTATATGATCTACAAAATTCTTTAAATTTAATACCTTATTTGTAGTATAATTGATGTTATCTAACAGCCTTTGCAATATGTGAGACTGCAAATGAGAACTACAAGCTTGAACTTCTGATGTGGGTGCACGTAAGATGGAAGCATGAGAGGTAGAGTCACCTAAACTTCTAGAATATCCCCCTCTCTATCTAGATATCAAATGTTGTGAATAAGATTTCACATTAATGCTTTCCAGAATCTTTGGTTTCGGTCAAAGCTTCACCTAATACTCTCTGGCAGAAACCTCCTTCACTTTTTTTCCATTTTATTCCAAATGTGTTGGCTTAGAACGTCTGTGTTAGTTTTGTTGTTTTCTTTGGTCAACACCAACACGAGCTGTGTGCTTAGTTAGCACACCACACTTATTATAAGTCCATCCAACACGAGCTGTGTGCTTAGTTAGCACACCACACTTATTATAAGTCCATTTGTTCATCTCAATTTTGGTGAACTCTTTCCTTCCTATTAGTGCTTAGGATCTAGCCAAAGAACTTTTCTTTTGGCTATCTTAGAAGGCTAGAGATAAATCCCACCTACATAGAAATTGAAACCACTTCATTGCTCTCTCTCAAACCCATATGGATGATCATGAAACTACAATACTTAGAACAATGAGGCCAACATGTGAGGATTCTAGGATGAGTTCCCGTAAGACTTTTGAACTTAGGACACCCTTGGGTGGGTAGGGTTTGGTCTCTCACACACTCAAGAACACACAATTCCCTACCTATCCTAAAATCCTGAAATCTACACTCATTGAACCCTTTTTTCTTTGCTCTTTTGGAATCTTGAATAGATGGTTTTGTGCCTCTGGCCTTTGGTTGAGAAGGCTAACACCACCATGTGAAGGTTCATGAAGGAGTTACCATTTGGCAAGACTTGGTTCTAAAGTGGTTGATCGTGGTCAAGACTCATGAACAAATACCCCTAAACCCTAAACCCTCTAAAAATACCCAATTTTGTAAAAAATTACCAAAATTATGAAAATGCTCATAGAACGCTAAACTTCCAAAGGTGCCCCAAATCCTTAAATTCTCTAAAAAAAATCATGACAAACCATTTCAAACTATCCAAATTGATCAAAACACCACAACTTTCCAAAAATTCCCAAAATACCCCTAAATTTGAAAAAAAATTACAAAAATACCCTTCATATCCTAAAAATTCTCAAACCTACCTTAAACTAATTCCAACCACCAAATGGGCCTAATGTGACCCAATTGAGCAGTTTTGTTAGAAATCACACTTTTATCTATAAAATTCCCAAAATCTCCAAAATTACTCAAAAATTTTCCAAAATCCCCAAATTCCCTATAAATATCCCTAAAATCAATTTGAATAACCCAATGTCTTCAAGTATGCCGAAATCCACCAAAATTGCCTAAATTTCCCAAATTGCCAGTAAAGGCTCAAAACCACAATTTGCACCCAATTAATCAAATAACTCCCAATTTTCATCAAGTTCAGTCCTATCCTATCCAATTTCAAATCTCAAACCTGAGCCTAATTTGATTGGTCCATAATTTAAAACCTAAGCCCAAGTTCATGCATAATTTAAAATCACATACCCATATGCATTTTCAAAAGCCCATGTCATTGATTACAAAATTCCTAAATTGATCCCACATAACTAAAAATCCCTTCCTCGTCATCCCATTTTAATTTAAATGTTCATCATGGGCATCATGACAACCATACCATGAATACACATGAGATTTTATCCAAAATTGGACATGTTAACTTTTCTCATTTAAATGCAGACAAAGAGAGAATTGATTTTAAAAACTTAAAAAAACTCTGCCAAACTTTCACTAAACCTCTTTGCAACTCCGAGAAGGCAATCCCCATCACTTTCCTACCCTAATTCCCACCGGGTAGCCTCAATTTCATATTTTAACTAACAAGGGCTTCTCGTAGCCATCCCTCCAACTTAATCAATTCCAAAAATAGACTCACTCTTAAGCTTCACCAGAGCAAGAGAGGATGTTCCTCACTAAAAGCCTCATCATTTGAGCACACTATCATAGAGCTAGACCGAGCCTTTTCCACCCTTCGATCGAATTCCAGCCTGGACCTCATACCAGAGGAAGGTGACACTTCAAAGAGGCCTGTTGGACTCCACTGAAGCTTCTGCAAGCACCCAATCGATGCCTCACCTCTTGGGTAACGGTATAAATCACTAACCAAAAGTTTAGGCTCGGTTTCACCAATTGTGAAGAGAAGTTTAATTTCATGAGCATGTAACCATATAGATGTGTTCGTCTTGACTAGATGATGGTGTAGGAACAAACCATGCATGATTTAGTTGAGAATCAAGACAAAAATTAGGTTTAGAAAACAAACAGTTTACGGGTTAGGACATTTGGAGACAATGAGTAGGAGCCATCTGATCGCGCGTGTATTAAACGAACGGGCTCGATCGCATCAGATGAATAGATAGAGTGGTAAAGGTGAGACGCATGGTGGCAGAGTTAGAATGCTGCGTCCAATAGTGCAATGACACTTAGAAAGCTCAGAGGTGCCAAGGATTGCGTGGCGCTGAGTCAGATAAGTTGAAAAATAGTTTTTTATTTATTTAATTAAATTCAAATGACTTCAAACATTCGTAACATGATGTACTATAGTCATAAAAATAAAATAAAAATACTTCTGTGCTCAATGTACAGAGGAGAATGATGTGGACTTAAAATCAAAACTAATTAACTTTTATTTATTTTTAAATTAATTATATACCTTAAAACTTCATTAAAACATAACTAAATAAATATTAATCGCCATAAGATGAAATTTTACGGTTTGTTCTCTTTGTGAGTGGAAATGTTGTCTGATTTTTCTAATATCAAAGAGCACTCCTAACATGAGGAACCGCCATTTCAAAAGGTAAGTCACCCTTTTGCTTAAAATAATCATACAAATTAAAATAAAAATAAGAAAATATAGTGTTTACTTTGATAGGTTAACTGTGGTGAAAGGAGTGTAAGAAAAATAAAACCTAAGTTTAAATACTTTAAAAATATAATTTCCTTATTTATGTCATTAAAACAAATAAAAAATCAAATAAATAAATGGTAATTCAAAAAATTATAAAATTTGATCTACATTGAAGAAAATTAACATATTAAGCGTCTGAAAAAAAATTAAAAGCACTTTGAAATGATTTTGATATCAATGTGTATTTTTTAAGATAAACACAATTTTTAAACTAAAATAATTATAATACAAAAATATAATTAAGAAAATTATTAGAAGTGGTTTGGAGTGATCCTCTGATCAGATGCACCCAAGAAAAATCAAATTGGTGTTAAAATAAAAAGTTTACTTACGCGCTTTTTTTCAAATAAAAATAATTAAAAATCACAAAAATATAAAAATGCACCAAAATGTCTTTTATTGTTTTTTGACCACTTGAGATCAATTAGAATATTTTTCCTAATGTTATAAATAAAGTTATGTGTTTTTAAATGCTTAAAATGTATTTTTCTAATTTTTCACTAAAATAAATATAAAAAATAAAATAAATATCAGAAAAATACTAAATAAATTTCTCCGAGTTTCTTGAAGTTAGAGAAATTAATGAAAAACAAAAAATTGATTTTAAAAAAAATAGTATTTACTATTTAAGTAACCGTCAAAATAAACAAATATTGATAAAAATTTAAATATAACTTAAAAATTCATGAAATTCAATGAGTGGTCCGCAAACCTATGCGAACATCCAATAATTTTCTTTTGGGTAAAAACCTTACGTTGTTTGATTAATTGAATTATCATTGGAAGTTTCTATTTTTTTGATTAAAATAGCAATAAAAATAAAATAAAAATTCAAAAAATATGGTTTCTTTTCAAGTACCTTAATTAACCCATGAGAGATAGGTCAGCAAATTTTCAAGCTTAAGTGAATTAATTTAAAAGATTTTTGAAGATCGGAGCGTTAGGGACAAAATCAACCTTTCAACTGTAATGATAGGGTCCTTTGATAACTTCTTTTAGTACTTTATTGGTTTTCCTTGAGATTCATATAGTCAAAATTTTGATGTAGAATAATCTACCAAAGCTCACTAATGGGCTCCTGGTTTGCTAAAAAAGTAATCTTGTGTACAATAAAAGTAACGAAAAGTAAATCTAGTCTATTGAAAAGTAAATATTGTTGTATGGATGAATAAACAACAAATACAATAATTAAAATTTTATAATTGGGTGAGTACATTGAAAAATGATTGTAGCATAAAACCCTTGAGTTATTACTGGTGGTTTTACGATGTTTGTGGCACCTAAAAATGAGATTGATGGGGAACAGTCTGCAACAAGCAAACATGTTCGACAAAGACGACTATTAAAGAGCAATAAGCAGCGGGCAGTTGTGGCAATTAGAGACAATAGCAGTGAGTGCTTGTAGATGATGCAGTGGCTTAAATCAAGCAAATTTTAAAAACAATAAAAATAAACTAAATGTTGCTTCTGAAATTCTTAAAATTTTACACTACATTTATTGTTTCTCAAACCAAATACGCATAATTTCAAAACCCTATCATTCAAAATACTGCGCCATTGTAGCAAGCCAAATAGAATCCCAACTCAATATAGAATAGCACCTTTCCATGCACCCTCTGTGGCCCATATTACCTTATGTTCTAGCTTTCTTAAGGGCTTTAAGATGATCAAAATTACAATTGTAGGCAAGACACATTATTTCCATGCGTTCTACATAATGATTCTCTCTTGGAAAATACAATCTATAAAAATTTTTATAAAAGAAAATACCTTTTCCTAAAAATTTGTTGCTAGATTAGGTGAATAACAGAGCCAATAATTGAGTTAATCAAAGTAATGGAAACTAAAACAACTAACATTGCGTCTTGCTCTAGTACCGAGCCCTACCCACTATCATAACCTCTAACAATTTTTTATATATCCGTGAAAACTATAAAATAATTTCTAACTTTTATTGATTATATTAATTACGTATGATATTTAATTAAATCATTATGTCGCATAAATAATGCAAATAAAATTTATAATAGAAATAAAAGGAGTTTCTCCAACATATTTTTAAGACTTGCATGACTGAAAAATTGCAGCACCGGCATAATTTTAAAAATTAAGTTTACATAAATTAACCAAACTACATTCAAATAGAGTTAAAGTTCGTGCTATTTCTAAAGTTTACATAATTTAAAAATTGGAGAGCAAATATAATCGAAGAAATTAATATTAAATAAAATTAATTATTCCAAATATACTCGATGCTTTTATAGTTCTATTTCAACCATCCATACTTCAATTTTCAAATGTAAGCCACCATGTATATGCCTGAAAAAGGTTGAATGTTTAAGTAGCAGTGTTTTTTTATGTGATGAGAAAGATTTGAGTGGTATAAATATAAAAAAGAGAAACATAAGAATTGGGCTGGATGAATAATTTTTCAAATAAGTTATAATTTCTTACAGTTGAATATGCTATAAAATACAAGATATAAGGAGCATGTACATATATATCACCAAATTCACATCATTTTATCTACATTCTATAGACCATGTTAATAACCCCGTTAAGTATATTTGCATATCATTATTAATACATATTTCTAGAACTATATTATCATTGTGACCATGAATTGATATATCTAGTGAAAATTTTTTTTGGATATTTATTTCAATATTACTAAGGTCCACAAGTTGGAATTATCAAGTTCATGGATTCATGAATAATGATTGCCATGTCCATATAATAAAGGCTCTTTGGATTACATTTTATCCAACAAGTGACATCACAATTAATTATATAATTCCCTGAAAAAAAAATAATTATAAAATGATTTTGGTTTTGGTAATTTTTGAAAAAAATATCTGGTAAATGTTGAAGATTATTGGCAATATTAACTTGCAATGCAGGAAAATGCATAAATAGTGTCAGTTTTAGCATTGAAAAAATTTTGACTCAAATTTTAACATCAAATTTAGGTCGAAATTGATTAGAGACGGGCTTTACGTTGCCCTATGCAGAGGCAACTGTTTACGTCAACCTTTGTACCAATAAAATGTTGCCATGTCTACTCGTAGGGCACTTTTGAGTGAGCAGGGCTAATTAGCGACAGGTTTGTAGCTGAAGAGATTGAAAGCGATTTGACCGTGGTTATTCAAAGCAGTTGCAACAACCTACGTGAGGAAGAAATATTACATCAGTACTATGCATATAAAAATAATATGTGTAGTCAATCAAAACACGCCACGACATCTCGCGCGGTAGAGCAAAAAAACGGCACAGTAACACGGAGAATATTCTCTCCTATGTTATTCATGTGTTATTGCGCGTTATTCATATATTATTGAGCGTTATTCATGTGTTATTACGTGTTATTCATGTGTTATTGATGTGTTATTGTGTTATTATAACATCAAGAATATTCTTAGTATACAATAACACATGAATAACACACAATAACACATGAATAACACGGGGGGAATATTTTCCGTGTTACTGCGCCGTTTTTTTTTGTGCGTCGCGCGGGATATCGTGGCGTGATTTCATTGGGTACGCACGTTCCTCTACGTGCGTAGTACTGATGTAAGGAATAGAGATCCAGGTTGCATGTGCTGCACAAATTTTCTGGTAGGGCGCATAAATAAATATTATTATTTGGATGTATGGGGTTTATCGTTGAAAACATCAAATACAAGTATATTAACATAAATTTATTACACGCAAACATATTTTTAAAAAATTATGGAGGGAAAGAAAAAATTATTTTTATAGTGCTGCATCCATCGATGAGTCACAAACTCCCTCTTCATAAGCTAATGTGGCAACAAATGGTGTTTTAAAACTAATGAACGTATATATGGATGATAATGCATTCACAATTTTGCAAATATTTAAGGAGAAGTGAAATGAGAGGAAAGTCTGAAAGAAGATGAGTAGGGCGTTTGGCTCAAATTGACTCGTTTTAATTAATTTAAAAAATAAATGGAGCAGTGTAAAGTCGAGACTTGGTTGAAAGCCATTATTTTAACATCCTTTCTTACCAAAATTAATGGGGGGCATCGGTGCACTTGATGGAGCGTTGTGACGCTAGAACTCGACACTATGACGCTAGGTACTTTTTAGAGTGAAGGGTGAGTAATTTTCTGTCTTTGGCGCTGCGGCACGAAATTGCAATTCACCAGTAGGCATCATTGCACTTGAAGGAGTGTCATGGGGCCAATACTTAGTGCTGTGATGATAGATAGATTTTCTAAAACACATGAAGGGTGCACTCAGAGGAACAAAGTAACTGCCCTTCGTTGCACAACACAGAGGTTCGCGCCATGACAACAAATAAATGGCTTGGCTTGCATTGTGTCACAATGTTAGCAGATTGAGTTTAGTTGTGTTGCTTACGGGTTGTGGCAACCATGATGCACTAAAATTGACACCCACAAAAGACCCCCAACAAGGGCTCTATATTGCTAACATGTGCACTTTTTGGCAATTGGGACAAATCATAAAGACTTTACCTCACCAAATAGATTCATAAGACCATCACATGGCTTTAAAAAATTACTTGATACGAAGGTAAAAAGGTAATAAGCTCCTTATGGTTGGGTGAGATAAAGATAACGAGCTTAGAAAAGCATCATCACAAAATTCAAACCAACATAGGTATAAGACCTTGATTGGTTGAGATTTAGAAAAGTCACGCTATGAAGCTTCAAACTTAAATAGGTATAAGACCATCACCAATAAAATAGAATATGTAAGAATTAAAAAAAAACACGTTTTGAAATCAATCCAGTGGGTACAAAAAATATTGTTGGTTGGACAATAGTCTTGAAAATGTCATGCTTAGACGCATTTGAACAAAAGCGGGAATAAAGCTCCATCAATCAAATAAAATATATAACAGTCTCAGAAAATATATGTTAAAAAAACAAACTTGATGGTAACAAAGCTAAAAGTTGGTTGAATAACAAACACGGAAAACTCACAGTTAAGAAGATTTTGAACCGAAGGCATAAGGATATCATTGTCTAAATGACAATATGTAATGAGCTTAGAAAAGACTTGTTACAAAACCTGACCAAATGAGTAAAACACTAAATGTTAGCTAGATAGCGGACTCAAAAAAATTGTGCTATAAAAATCCAAATTAGAACATGCATAATGCTATTATTGGATGAATATATAATAGTTTTAGAAAAGACACATTGTGAACGTAGACCATGCAAGTAAAAGACCAAAAATCACTGATCTATTTTAGGTTTTGTGACTCCATACGAAGTCATAAGATTAAAATGAAGGACGCAATGACCGTACTAGTGAGAATCCACATAACATGTGTGAAGGATTGCATAATGACCCACACTAGGGTATAAAAATTTTATTTTAAAATCAGAACCCGATCTATATATCAACCAAATTTGGGTCTTCTTAATGTGAAACCAACCTGTAAGTTAAGTTGAGATATCGCTAAGGAAAGCATGGATCTTCCTCTCATTTCTTCTAAGGACACAAACATGACTTACTAGAGAGTACATAGAAGTGTAAACTCAATCTGAGATTAAACCCATAAACTCAAGGCACAATACTCTCAATAGAGGATCTGTGGTCATCAAAACTTACTCAAATTAAATAGTTCAAGGTGAAAGAAAGTTTTAGTTTCAGTAAACTATACCCAACCAAATTGGTTAAATTAAAATGGAGCTGAATTTTCCTATCCCAGATCCAACTGGAAAGGCTAAATTGAGGGATGACAAAGAGAAGTATGAACCTTCCTTTTATAAGATTTTCAAGACTAGATTCATGTACTAGAAGGGACGTTTACCATTAAACATGATCTCATCTTTTATATCTCTCGAGATAAAAAACTTAACTCACATTGAGGATTGCACATATATTGACCCAACTGATGGAGTACACTCATTGATTCGAGATGCGATTCCCTTTAAGGGATAACTTTGGGTTTTGATAACCCAGAACCAACCAAATAGGCTAAATTGTGAGAGTTGAGTTTTGGTGCCATGTGAAACTCCCTGCAGTTGCGTCAAAATCATAACACACTCTAAATTTAAGTGCAAGGGTCTCATGCAAGTGTATGTGTCGTATCACTAATATCAATTTTGAGCTCGAAATATCGATCCCACGGGGAGTGAGGCAATTAGATTTAAGAGAAGTTCTAGCCTACTAAAATCAGTCTTAGCTTGGAAGTAAACTTGGTTTCAAGTTGTGCTAACTAGTCCTACTGAATTACAATCTACTCTTCAATGTTTACTCCTATATAAATTCTACTAAATATACTTAAATTGGTGATAATCAAGTTATAAAGTTATAAAGCTACCCTCCCTTCCAACGATATAAGAGGTGTGTAGGAAAAGAATACTGTAGATTGTAATTATGGCTAGTGAAAAATAAGAGTAACTCTCTTCTTTACTCTCTCCTCATTATATAAAGAGGTTTGGTTGTACTGGTTTTAATTTCTTAAACCCCAATTTAATTAAATGATTGTTTCCCTATCTATTTGCATCTCCATATAGTTTACCCTACCTCCATACCCTATAGTTCAATGTGAATACTATAATCATTCTTTCATAGCTCTCCCATATCATTAGGGGTCACAACACATGTAACCAATATTTTGGCCAGGATGAAAGGTAAATGAAGCTTTGAAGAATACTCATCACATTAAATGATGAAAACAAATTTAAAAGCCATTTGTTATTCCTACACAATGTACTTATTCACTATAGCAGAAAAGATAAAAAGAGTATTCACAATGAATGGAGAAAACACCACAACACATCCTTTAAACAAAGTAAATACACTAGAATTTTCTTTATAAGAAATTAAATACAAAAGTATACAAAATGCTTAGCTTTTTCTCTTTACAGAGTGCTGGAATTTCCTCCCCAAAGGATCTCCTAATCCTCATTGCAGTGTTGAATGCCTTCCCTCCAATACAACTAACTAATCTCACCAAACTTTAAAAGTAAAATCCAATCCAACTTCGAATCTAACCCTAGACTTCAAATAATCTTTTTTTCCTTGGCTTCAAAAGTGTTCTCCTTTAAAAGCATATCCCTAGAAGCCCTTTTGTTGTCTGCAAAACTCCTTGAAATGTGTACAAGTAACCATTGAAAACTGAAGCATTTTTGAACGCCTAGGCGCCGTTGGGCAGCAACCTCTTAGTCTTTTTAGGCGCCTGAGAAAGTGGCACCAACAAGCTTGGTAGGAGCGCTTAGGCGCTGATACGCCAAAAAAATATTCAATTTTATATATTCATTTAAGGTTTATATTTAATGATATTACACATTCAGGAAATGTTTTTTCATGTTTTATTGAAGGTATAATAAGTGTAGGCATTTTGAGCTTAAAGGAAGCAAAAAAGGATTAATTTTTGATTCAAAAGGTGCATTTTCAAAAGTTGAACTGGCGCCTAAGTGCTATAATCCAGAGAGAACGAAGCCTAGGCGCCATATTTTAGTGTCAAAGAAAAGTCTTCAAAAATTCTTTCTTACATTATAAAACAATGTTTTTATGTCAAAAGAGTGTGCGTTAGTGTGAAGTTTGATTTAGTCTGTGAGAGAGTTTGCATAGTAGATTTTCTTTAAGAGTTGTAAGAGGAGAGGGAAAGTGAGATATTTCCTCTTCATTACATTTCTAAGATAGAATTCAGTGTGATTGTAAGTGATTGTAAAGAGAGAGAGTGATTCAAAGGAACCTCAAATGATTTGCTTCGGGAGGAGATTGAGACAAGTTGTTTTTTTTTTTTGTAACTTATTTTTATATATATAATCCATGTTTTGTTGTATCTTCCTCATGAATTCTAAGTAGATTTATTTTCCTTCTCCCTAAAAAGAGATATAGTCATGTGAAAAATCAAGATTCTTGTGCAATATTTTTATTTCATAATTGTGATGATTCAAACTTTATTCTTCATTTACTTTTTAATCTAGCTAATTGAAGTGTTAAATTTGTTGTGAAATATATGATCTGAGAGGGCTATACTTTCTACAAAAAGAATCACATTTGATTTCATGGAGGATATACTCCATGGGCTTGAGTGTAAATAAAAAGGGAAATATTCATTGATGGGTGTAGAATTGTAGATTTTAGGGTGGAATACTAAAATCCGTATTTTTTTCTAGGAATTTGTAAATAAAATCAAGATTTCAATGTGAGAACTCTGTAGTGAGAGCTAGTACATTCCCAACGTAACATCAAAATTAGGGACCAAACACTAGATTAGACAATGTTCTTTATCGTTTGTAAGAAAAATAAAGAATATAATTGCTCCTATTTGGTACAATACACTTTTTTACAATTTGTTAATTCACTAACTATAATCTCATTGTAAGGGAAAGGATACTTTCATAAATTTTAACTCTTCATCACAAAATTTAGTTTAGTCTTAGTAAATTTAACTTTGAAGTTTAGAGATTAGTGTAGTAAACATAGATTCTTTAGATGTATTAAACAAATTTTAGCCTGCTTTCTTACTTTAAGTTCTCTATCATTTGAATTTTCTATTTTTGCATTATTGCCATAAGAATTTCCACCTCCCTGTGAGATCGATACCTACTTAGGACTCCATTCTCTCCCTTTATTACATGGGTGATACATATACTTACGTTTGAAACTTAGTAAATATTTCAAATTGAAAGTACACCTTAATTCACTAGGAGTGACTACTTCAAATATTTTAAAAGTGAAACTGATTATACTGAATTATATTTTTTT
The DNA here is from genome assembly GCA_002079205.1 of Phalaenopsis hybrid cultivar. Taxonomy (NCBI): domain Eukaryota; kingdom Viridiplantae; phylum Streptophyta; class Magnoliopsida; order Asparagales; family Orchidaceae; genus Phalaenopsis; species Phalaenopsis hybrid cultivar. The sequence continues at coordinate 87,689 of JXCR01095598.1, read as the reverse complement.
GTGATTGATCTTCATATTTTTTTAGTATAGTTGTCATGTGTGGTATGGAATTGAAAAACATTTATAGTGCACATAAATCACCCGCATCAAGTTAATGACGCCATAGTCGGGGAGGCTACAATAAATTACTTAATAACTTAATAGACTTTGTTTGAACTATAAAACTTTTTTATAAAAAATAATATATATATA
>JXCR01095598.1:58070-87271 GCA_002079205.1 Phalaenopsis hybrid cultivar | reverse complement strand
TATATATATATATATATATATATATATATATATATATATATATATATATATATATTGGTCATATGTGAGTGCTTATTTTTATAATTGTTAATTGTATTTGTGTATGAGAAGAATAGGATCTGAATGATTAGTACCTTACGATTTCGAATTAGAAAGAACTATAAAAAAATAAAAAATAACTGAAAGAACTTAATAATTTGAACAAAATGGAAATAAACCATAAATAATCAATGTATTAAAAATGAACCTCAACAGAGGCCATTAAGAGACTATATTAATCCTACATTAGATGACATTCACTTAAATATGTGAAATCCTACTATTGCTGCTAATTAATTTGAGCATAAACCTACGATTATCCAAATGGTACAGAATAATAATTTTGGAGGAACACCATCTGAAGATCCTAATTTACATCTTGCTAGTTTACTAGAATTTTGTACTATATTTAAATATGACAAAGTGTTGAATGACTTCGTCAGACTTACACATTTTACTTTTTCATTAAGAGACAAAGCTAAGATGTTGATAAACTATTTATTACCTGGATCAATCCAAACTTGGGGAGACTTATCTCAAAAATTTTTGGCTAAATATTTCTCACAGTAAAAAACTGCTAAGCTTAAAAACAACATTACATCTTTTTGTCAGTTTAAAAGTAAATCTATATATGATGCTTAAGAATGATTTAAATATTGCCTAAGGATGCCTCCACACCATGCATTAGCGGATTGGTTAACAATTAAAACATTTTACAATATATTGATGAGATCTCTTAGATCTATTAATGTGGCTGCAGCTGGTGGATTATTAATGTCAACATTTTGATGAAACATATTCCTTAATTAAAAAGATGACTACTAAAAATTTTCAGTGGCCCTCTGAATGAATAAATCCAAAAAAAGTAGTCAGTGTTCATGACTCTGATGTGTCGGCACTATTTTGGTTGAGGAGTTGTTAAGTTGTCGGCTGCTAGAATGGATATCTTAATACCCATTTTAATTAAATTCAATACGTATATAATTTAAAAAAATCAGTATTCTGAATTTTTAAAAGTACAAGTCTGAACTGATCTCATATCCCTAGTAGTTTAAATAAACAAGTCTAATACCGCAAGTAGTGCTCCTATTTCGAGGGACAGATACATTACTTACTGGTGAAGGCTTAATTAAATAAACTAAAGATTATATGACATCCGTTTAAGTCTGCGAAACCATTTTATGTTGACCGACAAATTCTCCTATTTAATACAAAGAATTAATGTTGGATTCAGGAATGCTTTCTATAAGGGCAAGCCCATATAGATAATTACATCCTAGATAATCGAAGTCGCCTAAGATAACTTCTGATAAAAATCAGGGGATATTATCTTCAAAGAGGTCAAAGGATTAGGAATTTTCAATGAAATCGGACAGAGGGGGTGTGAAAGGTGATCAGCTCAAGTTTGAAATATTTTATTTTAGAATCCAAAGGAGGAGAAACTAGAGGATTTCATAGATTCGGAGGAGAACCTCGGTGACTTCCCAAGATATCCTATATTTTGGCTTCAATATTGAAGAGAAATTATTCACAAAAATAGCTTGGAAGATATGAGGATTTAGGTCGTGACAGACGACAACCTCAGAATCCTAAAGTGGGTTAGGACTTAAATTGCATAACAGAGCTATACAAAGACCTAAGGATAAATTGAGGATTTATGTTGCATAAGCAAAGAACCTTGAATTTATATAGATTGTTGTTTAATTCTAAGGAGATATATGTTGTTGTAGATCCTCTTGTTGTTGAAGATGGTTGTGCTGCCCACAGTGCTAGCTCTAAGTTCCTCGTCGTGGCGAGTTTAAGTTTTCTAATGTGTCAAGTTATGATGTCAAATCAAATGTCCTTATGGTTATGGTTCTTTAAATATTATGGAGCATATTAAAGTTGATTAGAGCGACATAGGTTAGGATCTTACAGTTCCCTCGTTTTGGTACAACTATTTTCTGTCAGATTCACTTAATACAATTGAATTTACTATGATTATGGTTCTTTAAATATTCTGGAGTATATTAAAGTTGATTAGAGCGACATAGGTTAGAATCCTACGGTTCCCTCATTTTTTTACCACTAATTTTAATCTGATTCACTTAGTCCAAATGAATTTACTAAACTCAACTCAATCAGTTGCATATTTTCATTTAGACCGAGGGAAATCTCATTAGCAGCCGTAGGTTAGGATTCCCGATCATCCGATAAAGCTTCTTAATTTTATTAGAATTATTATTTTGTGATGTTTGTGATTAAATTTTGAGTTATCTTATATTGTGAATGTTGTGAAGGTGAATTTTATCTTGGTTGATTTAAGTTTTGATTTTGGTTTCAGTTTATGTAGCTATACTAAAGGTTTTTGTTTTGACATGTAGGGTAACATCATTGTTTAGCAGGCAAGTTTATGAGCATAAAAGTATAATGTAGAAAGTACGCTAAAAGAAAGCTCTGTAAACTATAAAAGCATACCTGACGATTTTTCTCGTTCCTCCACCAGAAACTTTAGTACTTGCAAAGCGTATACATATATAATTTTGAGGGAATTGGAGCATGCTTTTTAGAAAAAGTAGGAAGTACAAAGTTAAAGTGTGCCTACCAAATCCTATGTCTTATCTTGGTGTATTTAAATTTTAAGGATGATTCCATTAAGCAAATTATAATAAGCTCACATGTCCTTCAAGATTTCCAAAGGACCATGAAGAAGTTTTGGGTAATACCTTAGACATTTCATGGTCCTTGGAGTTATCTTGAGTTCATTTTGGTTTTATCATATTTTCTATATAGTTCATCCAATTAATACCCTTATGCTTAGTGAATTTGATGTTTTGATTACCCTTAAGTGAGGTAATTATCACTTGATATCTCACTTATAAATTATATAGGTAAAGACTCTAGGAGACAACTGGACTTAATTAAGGAATTTAATTAATTTAATTTTTAAAGAATGAGCTTGTAGTGTTTTGAATGGTTTTAAATTTAATTATAAGTTATCTTCTAAACCTTATCAGGCAACATTTTGATTAAGCCTAGCTCACTACTAAGCACTTAAGATTTAATGGGTAGATTTACAATTTTAAGAAAAGGTTTTTCAATGTTTATATTCTTAAACCTTATCATGAAATATAAATCATCTCAAAACCATTAGTTGGGGGTTTAAAATCAGTGAGTTATGATCTTCCAAAATCAAACCCCTCACCGTAATATCTCCCTATTTAATTATTCTTCCAAATTTCATTAAATTTTGAAAAATTACAAATTTATCCTTTATGAAATTCATAATGAGGTTGGTTTCTACCACTCATCCCTTTTTATGTTTCAAACATAATTAAATATTATTTTAAGATCATTTATTACCCATTTACCATCTTGGTTAGGCCTAAATATTAATTAAGCTCAAAATTCCAAAATTACACTTTTGCCCCTAAGGACTTAGTACCCTATAATTCATTAAATTAGACTCAAATGACTTAAAAGTCTTATGTTACCTCAGTCGTGGGTTAACTAAAACATCAAGGGAGAATATGTGATTCTTCTGAATTTATTTAATTTTTAAATTATTTTTAATGTAAAAATAGGGATTTTCAATGAAAATTTTATAACTCAATCAAAGTAAAACTTCTGGCCTTGATAAAATTATTGGAAGTTTATCTAGGTTAGTGGATCACTTGGACTAATTTTCATGATTTTTTAAAATTTAATTTAATTAATAAAATTATTTGTTAGTTTTGAGTATTAATTAAATATAAATATTATTTAAATGAAATATTAAGTTTTATATTTTTATCAAATCCCTAGTCCAGGGAACACAAAGAAATAAATTTCATATTTTTTTTATATTTTAATTATTAGAATTATTTTAGTGAAAAATTAGAGAAAACTCATTTTTAAGCCTTTTAAAATCAATATCTTGACTTAGACAACTAGGCAAATTATTTTAATTGGTTCTAGATAATCAGGAAGCTAAATGTGATATTTTAGTTTTTTTTTAATCTTTTGATTATTATGATTTTTAATTAATTTTAATTAATTTAAATGCTAAAAAAATAGTTTAAAAATGAAGTATTTATTTTAATTCTTATTTTATTTTTCTGAGGTTCCTCTGGTCAAAAGGAGCTCCCAAAATTGATTTGGTGATTTTTTGAATTGCATTTTAATCATTATAATTATTTTAATGCCAAAAATATCATTTCACTTACTTAATATATTTGAGTGGTCAAATTAACTCCAATTGAATTAACATTTTTATGGGGAGCTCCCTTAACTTCAAATTATAGTGTAGAATAGTTTTTAGGTCATTTAAATTTATAAGTACTCCAAATTAATTTTCTTTTCATTGTTAGGGTTGGTGAGAATTATGGTTATTTTAAATGAATTAAACCAAGTTTATATTTTTCCTAGGATCCTCTGACCACAGTGAACCCAACAAAGCAAGTTTTTTATTTTTCTAATGATTATTTTAATCATTATAATTTTTATACCAAAATAAAGACCATTAACTTGAAAATTAGATATTCATGCCTAGAGATCTCCCCTAACCTTAGGAAAATCAGAAAAAGCATCCCCATAAAATGCATAATCAAAGCCCCAAAGATCAAGTCATGGTGAAATGTCTATGTTAACAGAGAATCCAAATAAAGAAAATGCCAATTAATTATTAAAAAAATATGCATCAAATAAACATGAAAATATTTCTACATTATTGTCCTCTCTTCACTAAGAAACATAATATTTTTATCTTATTTTTATGATTTTTCTACACAAAGTTATGCATTTTTGAAGTTTTGGGAATTAAACAAATAAGAAAAATAGCCTACTTTCCTACTTAAACCATTCAGCGCCACGCAATCATCATCCACTTCGAACTATACACGCGGTGCGCTCCTGCTTGATGCCGCCGTCCACGCTAGTAATCCCGCATCCCGCAGTCTCATTCTATCTCCCCATCCGGTATGACTAGAGCTGTTCGTGCAATGCACGCACGATCCAATGACGCTCCGTCACCGTCCCCAATGAAGCCAACCCGCAAACTATCTATTTTTAAACCCTAATATATTTCTCGATACTCAAGGTTTGTTTCTATAGTCTCGTATTGAGTGGGAGAACATATCCACATGGTTATTAAATCAACTATATACACATGGAGAATTAAATGAAGCTCGGTTTAGGGTTAACTTTCAATAGCCTGGTCCAAGAGGGGAAGCCTCGGTTGGATTCTTGTAGAAGCTTTGTGGGGGTACTAAGAGCCTAAGGATGGTACCTCAAATCGTGGTGAATCTCTTAGATATGAATTCGACCAAAGTCAATTTGGGGTGTTGGTCAAATTCCACTTTAGGGTGCTTTAGTGATGGGGCTTTTGTGGGGGATCTTCTTCTCTTAATGTGGGGATGGTGTGGGTGCAATTAATTTGAATTTGGTGGTGGTTTCAGGGGTGTTCTGTTTCATCCTAGAAATCGGGCTTAAAAATTAAGCTCGAGTAGTGGATTTGAGTGGCTAAGTGTGGTTGGGTTAAGCTCAAGAGGTCTTAAAGAAGCTCTGAAAGTAATTTGACAGAGTCTCCCCAAGAAATTTCAAGCTCTCCTCCTTTGGCCATGTAGGTGGGTTTAAATAGATGGGGAAGGAAAGGCCACCATGGGCAATTGGTGGGTACTTTAGGCTGCTTATGTGGATGCCAACCATGTGCAATAATCCAATTCAGATGAGTCAGCTTGGATGGGGTTAATTTTAAGTTTTGGCCAAGGTGGAGCTTTTGATTTTGGTTTTCCGGCCACCAAGGTTGTGGGCCGACCTAGGAGGCCATCTAACTCAAGGAGGTCATCGCTAGGTCTTGGTGAAGTCAATTTGGGTTGGCCATGTGTAAAGGTATGGGTTTGAAATAGTATGGGGAAAGGGCTATTTTGGGTCAATTTGGGTCAAGGCATGGTTTGGGTTGGGTTCAGCCACCAAGGTTGGTCTTAGGCTGAAGAGGATTAGATGGGTGGGTCAACTAAATTGGTGTAGAGAAGTCCCCATCCAAGTAATTTGGTTAAGCATGAGGTTTAAGGGATTCATTAAAAGGGTTAAAAACCTTTATAAAGAAGTTTAAAAGCAGTTTGTCCTCTTGCCATTAATAGTTTGATGTGTGTCATGGCTCTCATGACTTACCTATGGCTTGGGAGTAGCTTCATGGCGTCCCTTTGGCTTGGCTAACTTTCATGAGAAGGGATTTTGGATTTATTTGGTATTTTTGGTGAAGTTTGGCTTGATGCTTGATATAGAATAATTTGATCATGAATTTGAGAATTAGGGAATTATTAAGATTGAATAAATGATGGCGATAAAATTTTTCATGTGGGCTTTTGGATTTGGGCCTTTTAGAATGACTTAAGGATTTGTGCTTTTAAAATTGAAATTTAGCTTGGGCTAAAATTTTGGGCTAATTGAATGTTGAATTTATTGTAAGGGAATACCATGAAAGATTTGGAAAATTTTGAAGTGATTTTGTATTGAATTGGTGGGCTAATTTGATGAATTTAGGCATATGGTCAAAATTGGGGCTTTTTGATTTAGGTAAAGTTGGGTTTGCAATTAGATCAAATTGAACTTTAATTTTGTTTAAATTAGAATTTGGGATATTGAATTTTGATTTGGAATTGAAATTGAGCAAGAACAGGGTCAATTGGGCCAAAATTGGGGTTAATTTGGAGACATTTGGGCCTTTAAGGGTAAATTAGGGCTTTTGGTCAAATTGGGTTAAATTGGTCAAACCTGGTCAAATTGATGATCAAAAATTGAAATTGGGAATATTTGAGATTTTTGGAATATTTGGAATTTTAAGGTAATGAAGGGCAATTTGGTAATTTTGGCAATTTTTTTGGGGTACTTTTGAAATTTGGCAAAATTTGTCAAATTAGGTAGTGTTTAATTTTGGGATTTTTGACAAAAATTGGGGTTGTATGGGTATTTTGGGAATTTGGTGGTTTTGGGCCAAAACAGGCGAGTAGGCCATGAAGCCATTCCAAATCAATAGAAGTCATGTAAGGACTCATTTTAGATGCTCGATATGCTAGTTCTAACCCTCTTAGCAAAAGACTTAGAGGTATAGGGTCATTCATTTGAGCTTTAAAAAAGGAATCAGGAGGCCAACCTAAAAGGTCCTATGGTTTGGGGTAAGTGAAAAAAAGTGTAGTGTGTGCAAGTTAGCCCCACCAAAACTAGACCACACAAGGTTAGTCTTAAGGTCTGACCATCTTATGGGGGACTCCCCTTGAGCTCCTTCATATTGAACCCACCGACTAAGTGCTAGAGGTTAGGACCAAAATCTGGAACTTCAAGTTGAGTAAAGAAGAGTTTAGGAATTTCTATTGGTGAGGGTACCTTTTCTAGTCCTCTAAGAATAGTAAAAAAAATGTCCAATGGCTAAACCCTAGGCTACTAAAGAGGAAAAACTAGACCTCAACAAAAAATGAGGTCAACAAATGGACCACCAATAAGTTTGGTGTGTTGTGCAAGCATATCGTGCCTAATGGCATTGACCGACAAGATCAAAAGAACCAACACAAACTTCTAAGTCAACAAACCTAGAACAAAGAGTAGACTTGAAGGTGAATTGTTCCTACTGGGGAGTAACAAAGACTCTCGCTGAGAATAAGAAAAGGAAGTTTCAGGGACAATCTTCAGACAAATGGATAGTCCGAGAGAGGATTGAATATGTCAAAAGAGTTTTATGTTTTAATTTGAAATTATATGATGGGGAAATTATGCGCGAGAGAACTGGATTGAGCGGAAAACACAAGTGCAGAGAAATGAATAGAATGTCCATGTCTACCCTGAAGAGTATATATATGTTGGAATAAGACATTTGTGCTTACCCCAAAAAGTATATATGGGAACCTACCCTGGAAGGTGTCTGTGGGAATAAGATGTCTGGGCCTACCCCGAAAAGTGTGCATGGGAATAGAAAGCCTGAGCCTACCCCAAAAAGTGAAGATGGGAATAGGACATCTGTGCCATCCCCGAAAAATAAGGATGGGAATAAGGCGTCTGTGCCAACCCCAACGAGTAAGGGTGGGACTAAGGCGTCTGTGCCTATCCCGAAGAGTAAAGATGAGAATAGGACGTCTGTGCCTACCCCAAAGAATATAGATGAGAATTGGTTTTTTGGTTCCTGACATGTTTGTTTGCCTAACTAATAGACTCGCAAGAAGTAGATGAAAAAATGAGAAAAGGAATAGCACACTTAGCGCTCTATTTATAGGGGAAAAAGGGGCACATAAATCAAGAAAGTATAATTTATGACGGTCTTTATTTTCTATTATCTGAACAATCATGTTATTTAATTCTCTTATTTTTATGGTAACTATCACTTTCATAGAAGTAAGAGAATTAGGGAACTAATTAAGTTTATCAAGAATATGTCTACATGAATTTCGGGTGAAATAATTGGAGACATAAATAACAAGAATTGTTCGTGAAAATGATCGGTTGGTTTCCAAGGCCGATCAAATGAAAAGAATGAATGACCCGATACTAACTACACAACCGCATCAGAACCTTCTTCCCGGTGACTTCCGGCATGAATATTAGTAGTCGCCCAGGATGAAATACTTCAGTGTAGACACAAACCAAAGATAAGTTGTTTGTCGGATAAGATGATTCACTCTCTTCCCGATGAGATAATCCTACCCAAGGGCGATGTGTCTTCACTTCAGTCTCCACAAAATGGACAATTGAAGATTATTAAAACCGAACGAAGGAGGTTAGTTTGACCAAAGGAATAATGGCTGACCAAACAAACTCCGAGTAATCGAATTTGGGGGTTGCAAATGTGAAAATTTTTTTATGACAATTACAAAAATACAACAGCAGTAACGACAGTTACGAGGTTTAAATGAAATTCAATTACAAACATGTAAATGTAATGACTTATTAATTATATTAACGCTTCTTTTTTAAATGGGGACAACTATATGACATGAAATCCTACCTATGAATTATAAATACTCTTGAAAAGAATGACCTGGAACGGAGTTCTCACCAAAATATACAAAGTATTCAAANGCCCGACATGATATGTTGGCTCGATTTGGTGTGCCGTCTCTACAGATTGAGAGCCAAAGATGTTCGTGGTTTCCTATGAAAATAATTGAGCTAGCGTTACAAAAGCAAATAAAAAATCCAATTGAAAAAAAAAAAAAATGTCAAAGTTACCAATCAATCGGTCTATTTCTGATGTGAGAAAGCTCTCTGTGGCGTGAGAAGAAGCACCACCTTGAAGATCCTTCCCTGTCAATGGCAAAGGAGGAGCATCTTCCATTGGTGGAGCGTCGATTTGGATGGCATTATCTGCTAAGCAATGGAGCGGATCATATATCCTAAAAAAGGAATCACCTTGAGTAGTCTTCGGGGCTAAAGAGTGGAGCAAAGTGAAGTCCGATTGTGAAAAGTGTGCAACCGCTCCTGAAGATTCCCCATCCTAGGGTGGTAGTTGGGTTAGATGCTAAAGAAGCGTTATAGTGTCCAATAACATTCCCCCCTTTCAACTCTTAGTATAAATGGTGTGAAGTTAGATGATTCATTAACCTCTACCACATGAGAAAGTTTTGCGACTCGTTGTTTGACTGTTTTTATTAATATAGCGGGCCTTTTCCACCGACTGTTTTTCTTACATCTCCTTTCCTTTTCTCAATCGGATGTGTTTCTTTGCCCACCTTTTTTATAAGAAGGGGGTGAGAACTGTCAAGTTTCATTTTCTTTTCATCTTCTGCGGGGCTAGTTCCAGAAATAGGAAGACCGAAAGCCTTCAACAAGGCTTCCTTATTGGTTTTTTGGTTCTTGACATGTTTGTTCGCCTAACTGACAGTCTCGCCTGAAGTAGATGAAAAAATGAGAAAAAGGAAAAGCACACTTAGCGCTCTATTTATAGGGGAAAAAAAGGGGCACAAAAATCAAGAAAGTATAACTTATGACGATCTTTATTTTCTATTATCTGAACAATCATGTTATTTAATTCTCTTTTTTTTATGGTAACTGTCGCTTTCATATAAGTAAGAGAATTAGGGAACTAATTAAGTTTATCAAGAATGTGCCTACATGAATTTCAGGTGAAATAATTGGAGACATAAATAACAAGAATTGTTCGTGCAAATGATCGGTTGGTTTCAAAATCCGACCAAATGAAAAGAATGAATGACCCGATACTTACTACACAACCGCATCAGAACCTTCTTCCCGGTGACTTCCAGCATGAATATTAGTAGTCGCTCGGGATGAAATACTTCAGTGTAGACACAAACCAAAGATAAGCTGTTTGTCGGATAAGATGATTCACTCTCTTTCCGATGAGATAATCCTACCCAAGGGCAATGTGTCTTCACTTCAGTCTCCACAAAATGGACAATTGAAGATTATTAAAACCGACCAAAGGAGGTTAGTTTGACCAAAGGAATAATGACTGACCAAACAAACTCCAAAGTAATCGAATTGGGCGGTTGCAAATGTGAAAATATTTTATGACAATTACAAAAATACAACAACAGTAACGACAATTACGAGGTTTAAATGAAATTCAATTACAAACATGTAAATGTAATGACTTATTAATTATATTAACGCTTCTTTTTTAAATGGGGACAACAATATGACATGAAATCCTACCTATAAATTATAAATACACTATTGAAAAGAATGACCTGGAACGTTCTCACCAAAATATACAAAATATTCAAATCATATTCTTTATTCTTTCATCCAAGTAATACTCTATTCCTTATGTATGCTCCACAGGATTATTTAGGATCTAATATCGACAATTTTAATGTTTCTATAAATTTCAATATTAAAACAACTCAATGTAAATAATGTGAATCTATATTGACACCTTAATCATTGAAGAATAATTTACAACGTGTAAAATGACAAACCTAGATTCCCGTCTTATTATGGATTGAATTAAAAAATGATTAATAGAAATACAGCACATCCCCGCAACCCCGCTATCTCGCCACGCCAATTCCCAATTTCATACGCGGCAACCCGACCGGGTGCACTCCGTGCCCTAGCTGATAAAATCCCTNATTGACACCTTAATCATTTAAGAATAATTTACAATGTGTAAAATGACAAACCTAGATTCCCGTCTTATTATGATTGAATTAAAAAATGATTAATAGAAATACACAGCATCCCCGCAACCCCGCTATCTCGCCACGCCAATTCCCAATTTCATAGGCGGCACCCCGACCGGCCGTGCCTTAGCTGATAAAATCCCCAAATCAGCTTCACAATCCCAATCTCATCATACTCAATCCATGGCTGCTTCCTCACTATCACTGCTCAACTCCATTCCCTCGATCTCTCTACTCTCCATCATCCTCTCCGCCTTTCTTTTCTCCACATCATCGGCCTACCAGCTCGGCGGCGTCCGTGGATGGGGGAAAAGGATTGGAGCATGGACCGATATACCCGACGCTGCTTCGAACCTAGAAGTACGAGAACTAGGGCGCTACTCCGTTGATGAATACAATCGCCGACTCCGAGGCCCCGGGAATGCCCCCATCGCCTTCTCAGACGTGCTGAGCGGACGACGCCAGGTGTTCTCTGGCATCAAGTATCATCTCCGCGTCTCCGCAGTGGGCTTTCACGACAGCCACCACCTTACCTTTGATGCTGTTGTTGTCNCCGAGGCCCCGGGAATGCCCCCATCGCCTTCTCAGACGTGCTGAGCGCACGACGCCAGGTGTTCTCTGGCATTAAGTATCATCTCCGCGTCTCCGCGGTGGACTGTCACGACAGCCACCACCTTACATTTGATGCTATTGTTGTTGCCCGCACTTGGATCCCTGAACCCAGCCACGATCTCCTCTCTTTCACCCCATCCGATGCCTAGCTTGTTCCGTGCTTTCTCTTACGTATGTGCAGGTTCCGGTTTTCTTTAGCTGTTAATACCTTTCCTATGCTTTGTGGTGATGATGAAATTTCAGCTGTCTCTGTTTGCTCTGTGAATATATTCGGATTTGAACCTCACTACTTTTGATTTTTTTAAATAAACATAAAGATTGAAAAAAAAAATGTAATCCTTCTAAACACTGAATGCATTGATGCATTTTGATTTGATGCTCCCTTTTTTGCTTTTGTAAATTAACATCCAAGCTGAATTAAGCCTTGAAGCCCATGTTAGAAATGTTCAGATAATAATTTTATGGGNGAATGCATTGATGCATTTAGATTTGATGCTCCCTTTTTTGCTTTTGTAAATTAACATCCAAGCTGAATTAAGCCTTAAAGCCCATGTTAGAAATGTTCATATAATAATTTTATGGTGGCATTTACATATAGATTATACAATTCTTATGTATTTACATATCTAACTCCTAAATGTTCATATTTACATTCATACAACTCAAATCCTTTACATCAAATCGTAGTTACCAATTTTGATTTTTTTAAAATTAAATACACATTTTCATTAATAGATTTAGGACACCAAGGCGTTCCGAGTGAGTGTAACTATCAACACTTGAATGTTAGATATGTAAATACATAAGAATTTTGCGGTATGTACTATATGCTTATAACGAGGCCTTATGAAAGAATAGCAACAACTTGCAATTTTAACCTGAAGTCAACTGGCCAGAATTGGATTGAATATTGCCCCTTAGACCAATACATTGACCATAGGGGAGTAAATGAGTCAAGCTTAACGGAGCACAAAGCTTGTTTGTTTTCGGTTTATTTGAAATTATTTTTGTTCAAAGTTGACTTGTATTCAAGATTGCTCGTGAATAGTTTGTTCATGATCGGTATGATTTGAAGTCATTCATTCGTTTCAGCTCATGATGAGTTGAATTTAACTCAAATAATTTGAAAATTAATAAATTTTAACATTGTTTTAAACAACGTAAAAAGTCAATATACAATCAATATAACAAATATTTTTTAGTTCTTCAATTACCTCGAACTAAAATGAGTTGAACACGTTCAAGCAATGGTCTATTTATCTTCATCTTATTTATAAATCGAACTATTCAGTGAATCAAATTTGAGCTACTTAGCAAGTCGAACACGAGTCATTGTCCAACCAAAATCATCCAATTCAGTCTGTTCTTCAGGAACAGACTCTTCATATTCAAAGTTATGACTCTCCACTACCTTTGACATCCTTTGGCATACTAGGCTAATTAACTGCCTCTTTTGATTTTCTTTGTTTTTTACTGTTAGAGTTTGGCTTTGTAATTGATTCAACATGTTCATTGTAAATTCATTCAAATTCTCATTTTTTTTCCATGATGGTCATTATCCTGTTTATTTTAATTTTTTCTAGGATTAGTTTGAGGGCTCGACCACTGATGGTTTTCTACAATTGGGTCATTGCTAGTTCAATTGAAGTTTTGATAAGTTGACCAACTTGGGTTGTAGGTGTTGGAATATGGGTGAACCTTGTTTTATGATATGGTGTTTAAACTTCATGTAATTGCTAGCTATTAATGGGACGAAATAATCCTGAAAAGTTAAACTGATCTTCTTAATGGTTTGTCATTTGGTGTTCTGATCCCGAAATTATAGATGTGCAAAATTAATAAAGTTGACTCCGCTTTACAACAACGCCAAAAACTTGATTCGTTATTTATGAATAAGAAATTACACCAATTTATATTGAGATTCTATGCAAGTATACATATCGTCATCAAGTAATACACGACTTTCTGATTAAGCCCCAACTATAGATCTNTTGTAAAACTCAATATATTTTAACAAATCAATTGGCCAGATTGAAAGTAAATTAAGATCGAAGTGAAAAGATGATCGCAATTTCTTAAACATTTTCATGGCTTCACCAATTCAAATCACCATTTCACAAATCTCGAGACAAGGAGAAAGACAGAGAAAACTACTCAGAACTCATGGGGAAAGCACAACACAACTTGGAATTGATATATAAAATCAAAGCCATACAAATTATAACAAGTAAATAACTTATCTCTAAATTTCTCTCCAAGAACACTCCTTGAAGTTCCTCTGAATCTGTTCCTTTCTTTACAGATTTCTCTCCAAGAAAACTCCTCGAAGTTCCTCTGAATCTCTTCCTTTCCTTACAACACACATTTCCTCTTCAAAGCAGCAAGGAGGAAGAAATCTCTCACTTTCCCTCCACTCTTACAATCTCTTTCTCCCCAAGAACTCTCCTCGAAGTTCCTCTGAATCTCTTCCTTTCTTTACAGCACACAGAATTTATTCCTCCACAAGCAAACTCCTCGAAGTTCCTCTGAATCTCTTTCTTTCTTTACAACACACAAAATTCTAATTTCTCCCCAAGAACACTCCTTGAAGTTCCTCTGAATCTCTTCCTTTCTTTACAACACAAGCAATTCCCTTCGAAGAACACTCCTTGAAGTTCCTCTGAATCTTTTCCTTTCTTTACAGCACACGATTCCTCTTCAAAGCAGCAAGGAGGAAGAAATCTCTCACTTTCCCTCCACTCTTACAATCTCTTTCTCCCCAAGAACTCTCCTCGAAGTTCCTCTGAATCTCTTCCTTTCTTTACAGCACACAGAATTTATTCCTCCACAAGCAAACTCCTCGAAGTTCCTCTGAATCTCTTTCTTTCTTTACAACACACAAAATTCTAATTTCTCCCCAAGAACACTCCTTGAAGTTCCTCTGAATCTCTTCCTTTCTTTACAACACAAGCAATTCCCTTAAGAACACTCCTTGAAGTTCCTCTGAATCTTTTCCTTTCTTTACAGCACACGATTCCTCTTCAAAGCAGCAAGGAGGAAGAAATCTCTCACTTTCCCTCCACTCTTACAATCTCTTTCTCCCCAAGAACTCTCCTCGAAGTTCCTCTGAATCTCTTCCTTTCTTTACAGCACACAGAATTTATTCCTCCACAAGCAAACTCCTCGAAGTTCCTCTGAATCTCTTTCTTTCTTTACAACACACAAAATTCTAATTTCTCCCCAAGAACACTCCTTGAAGTTCCTCTGAATCTCTTCCTTTCTTTACAACACAAGCAATTCCCTTCGAAACGAGCAAGGAGGAAGAAATCTCTCACTTTCCCTCCACTCTTACAATTTCTCGAAGAATTCCTCATAGTTATACGCTCTAGCAAGCTTTCTACACACTAATGGATCCTTTCTAACCTCCAGGACTCCAAAAGTCTCTTTATTTTCGGCCAAAATGTTCTCTTTAAAGATGTGCATGAGTTTTCCCAAGAGTTACTTACGCACCCCTCTAAAATTCAGCCTTATCCATTGTACATGTCACATAACCGTCGATCCCGCCGTCGGCGGCCTCAATGGCGTCGTTGGCGGTCTTCTGGAGAATTTGTCCTGTAGCCTCGGGAAAAGCTCGTCGTCGGCGCCATCGACGTCCTAGTGCAATTCTCCACATTTTGGTCTTTTTTGCTCCAAATTCGCTCCTTTTTGCATCTTTTTGCTTTATTGACCCTAATTCATCATTCCTGCAACAAAACATCAAAAATACATTTCTTTAAAGTGCAATATCATTAAAAACAGTATAAAAGATGTATGAAAATCTCAACATATTTTCCTTTGGTCAAGATNTTAGGACACCAAGGTGTTCCGAGTGAGTGTAACTATCAACATTTGAATGTTAGATATGTAAATACATAAGAATTTTGCGGTATGTACTATATGCTTATAATGAGGCCTCATGAAAAAAATATCAACAACTTGCAATTTTAACCTGAAGTCAACTAGCCAGAATTGGATTGAATATTGCCCCTTAGACCAATACATTGACCATAGGGGAGTAAATGAGTCAAGCTTAATGGAGCACAAAGCTTGTTTGTTTTCGGTTTATTTGAAATTATTTTTGTTCAAAATTGACTTGTGTTCAAGATTGCTCGTGAATAGTTTGTTCATGATCGGTTTGATTTGAAGTCATTCATTCGTTTCAGCTCATGATGAGTTGAATTTAACTCAAATAATTTGAAAATTAATAAATTTTAACATTGTTTTAAACAACGTAAAAAGTCAATATACAATCAATATAACAAATATTTTTTAGTTCTTCAATTACCTCGAACTAAAATGAGTTGAACACGTTCAAGCAATGGTCTGTTTATCTTCATCTTATTTATAAATCGAACTTTTTATTGAATCAAATTTGAGCTACTTAGCAAGTCGAACACTAGTCATTGTCCAACCAAAATCATCCAATTCAGTCTGCTCTTCAGGAACAAACTCTTCATATTCAAAGTTATGACTCTCCACTACCTTTGACATCCTTTGGCATACTAGGCTAATTAACTGCTTGTTTTGATTTTCTTTGTTTTTTACCGTTAGAGTTTGGCTTTGTAATTGATTCAACATCTTTATTGTAAATTCATTCAAATTCTCAATTTTTTTCATGATGGTCATTATCCTGTTTATTTTAATTTTATCTAGGATTAGTTTGAGGGCTCGACCACTGATGGTTTTCTACAATTGGGTCATTGCTAGTTCAATTGAAGTTTTGATAAGTTGACCAACTTGGGTTGTAGGTGTTGGAATATGGGCGAACAAACCTTGTTTTATGATATGGTGTTTAAACTTCATGTAATTGCTAGCTATTAATGGGATGAAATACTCCTGAAAAGTTAAACTGATTTTCTTAATAGTTTGTCATTTGGTGTTCTGATCCCGAAATTATAGATGTGCAAAATTAATAAAGTTGACTCCGCTTTACAACGACGCCAAAAACTTGATTCGTTATTTATGAATAAGAAATTGCACCAATTTATATTGAGATTCTATGCAAGTATACATATCGTTATCAAGTAATACACGACTTTCTGATTAAGCCCCAACTATAGATCCCACGAGGAAGCTGTAAATTTGTAATGAAAATTTAAATCATGAAATTCACAATGATAAAGAAAATCTACTACACTAAATTTCAAATATTTAGGATGTTAATAGATCTAAAATGTCAACTACAAGCGAAATAGTAAAACAAAACTAAGAAATAACTACCAAACTATATTTTTGTGACGAAGTTATCAAATATGAGAAAAAAATCTTTCGAACTACAATAAATTTGTCATTAAATGAGAGAGATAAATAGTTTTAATTTGTCTTGTGCCAAATAGAAGCAATTTTAATTCTCTACCCCCTGTCATGTGTTATAGAAAATCGTTGGCTAATTTTAGGCTTACTCTCTAAATCTGTGATTTGGCTGGGAGGATACTGACTCTCACTCCTGAGCTCCCATTTCCCTTCACTTGAAAGCTAACTCTCGCTTTAGTTCTTAAACACTAAGACCAAATTAGGGATTTTAGTCTGCCAGTCTAAAATCTCTAATTTTTCGCTCAGTAATATATATTTCTCTATTTATTTACACCCAATTCCATGAACGAAACACTTCTTCATGGAATCAAATATGATTCTCACTCTGTTGTGAAACTTAAACTCCATTTTTCAGATAGTATGTTTCACAATAAATGTTAACATTTCAATTGATCAAATCGAAAAGTAAATTAAGAACGGAGTGAAAAAATCATCCCAATTTATTTTATATTTTAAAATTGGTACATTCAAATGAGCTCTTCATTTCACCATATCTCAGAGTAGGGAGAAAGACAAAGAAAACTACTCAGACCTTAGGAGAAAGATACGATAAAATATGAATTTCGTAAATAAAAGAAATTTTACACGGCAATAATAAACAAACACTGCTTGTCTTTAACTCTTTGTTAAAGCAAATCCCTTGTAGCTCCTCTTGGACTCTTTCTGTCATTACAAGACTCTTAATTCTCTCTTTGAATATGTAAAGAAGAAGAAATCTCTCACTTCTCTCCCTCTCCAAAAACTCTTAAGAGAAATTACACTTAGACTCTCCACACTACACAATACAAACAATGGATCACTAGAAGAAACTCAATGACACACTAGCAGACTCCTTTTTCTGATCAATTTTCGCTATAAATATAGCATAATGTCGGTTTTGCAAGAGGTGTATAAAATAACTCTTCAAAAACCGTCAAATTTTAGATTTTTTCTCTGCACCAACTTTAGCGTTGTCGACGCCGACAATGGCGTTGTCGGCGCTCGTGACCCAAATTAAATTTGTGCTCTCTATCAAATGGCGTCGTCGGTGTTGAGTATTTTTCTCCAGAATGCAATTTTGACTCAAATTCCATTCTTTTTTATTCTTTTTTGCTCAAGTGCTAAAAATCATCAACCTGAAATAAAACTTGAAAAATACACTTTTAAAGCACAATATCACCAAAAATGAATTTAAAACATATGTCTAAAAATGTATATATTTTTTGGTGCATCAAAATTCCCTAAACTTAAATGTTACTTGTCCTTAAGTAACTCGTTTACTACATAAAAATATGACTTACGATAAAGAGTTTAGCTGTTAGATTTCCATATTTTGGCCTACTAAATATCATAACAGTACTTAAGATAAATTTAAAAAAACTCAAATTAATACTAAACGTATAAGAATGTCTAGTAGTCAAGTCTAAGATTTCTGATTTTCTATTCTTTTCAAGGAAACTTTCAAATTGTCATATTAAATTCATTGAGAGAATTCATATGAAAAAGAACTTCATGAAAACTGTACCAATAAATATGCTAATACTTAAATACAAGTTTAGAGAATGTAGTTAAGCCTTCTTCCTTAAGTTGATTCAAGTGAAACCAATTTTTTGCTTAGGCATCTTCTCAAGCTTCTTCTCACATATTTTTCTTTTCTTTTTTTCTTAATATGAAGATTACTTTATCTTGATTGCCTTTAATAATTTTGAACTTCACTATCATATTCTTAAAGTTAAAAACTTTTCACATTCCTTCATTTTTTAAATGTTGACCTCATTTTTGGTTGAGGTCTAGTCTTTCTATTTAGTAGCCTAAGGTCTAACCATAAGACTTTTCTATTGACTATTCTTAGAGAATTAGAAAAGGCACCCTCATTATTAGAAAATCTAAACTTTCTTTATTCAACTTGAAGTTTCACATATTGGTCATAACCTCTAGCACTTAGTAGGTGGGGTTATTGTGGGGGAGCTCAAGGAGAGTTCTTATATGGCTATTTGACCTTAGGGTTGACCTTGGGTGTTGGGCCAGAGCTAAGGCACTCACTTCACTCACAATCACTCACTACCCTAAACCCAAAATTTTTTGACTTTGATCCCTGATACTTCTAGGATACTCATGTAGATGTTCTCATAAACCTACTAGCCCTAGGCTGGATTTTAGCTAAGACCAGTACATAGAGGACCCAAGTGGGGTTTCCATTGGTCCATGACTTACTTTTTGGTGGTTAGTTCCTCAATCTTACCCAAAATACCCATCCTGACCTTTTGCCCCTAAAATCCCCCAAATTATCCAAGTACCATTCAAACCCTAAATTTGGCCAAAATTCCCAAATTTATCCAAAATATCCAAACTTTTTCAAAAATCATTTCAAATCTTTTGAAAACACCCAAATTACCCAAAATCACAGAAAAAATTGCCAAATTACCAAAATACCCATCATTTGCCCAAAATTCAAAAAATTTCAAAAATCCCAAAATATTCCAAATATTCTCAATTTCATTTTTCTCAACTACCACATGACTCAATTTGACCATCATTGATTAAAACCCCCAAATTGCCTTTAAATGCTCAAATTTCCCTAAATTCTATTCAAATGTCCATCAATTTGATCCCAATCTCACCAAATTTCAATCCCAAACTCAAATTCACTCTCAATGTGACCAAAATAAGCCAAATCCAAGCTCAATTGGCCATGCTTCGAGCCCCACTTTGATATAGGTTAAAACCCCCAATTTTGGGCACATGACTTAATCTCACCAAATTGAATCCATAGCCCCTTCAATTGGCCATGGTTTATATTGAAAACTCTTTATAACATTCCTACACATCAAAATTAACCATCAATTGGCCTTGGTGAAGTCTCAATTTCATTTAATTTCAACCTAAGTCAAAAGCCCCAAAATTTGCCCCAAATTGGCTATGCCTCTAAATTTCACTTAATTAATTGCCTTAGCTCCAAAGCTTCCATTCCATTACTTCATGAAAAATCTTTATAACATCTCCCTTGATCATTTGGACCATTCAATTGAGCCAAATTCCAAGCCTAGCACACTCTAGACCCATGTCTTAGCCCAACATGCCCAAATTGACCAAATCTCCAAAATCTTTCAAATTAACCCTCCAATTGAACTCAAAACCCTTTTCATCCTTCATCAAAAATGTTAATTACAATCATCTACATCAAGCACATCAATCAATTGGGCTTAAGGACATGAATAGTCTAACCCAAACACAAGTTTTGGTCATTTGCACCAACTTAGACCCATGCACTAAATGTGGCCTAACCACCCCAAAATCACAAAATTAATGACTCCACAATCATTAGTTGGACCCTAGTGACCAAGCTAAACCTCACAAAACCACTTAAGCTAAGTCATGGACCAAAGGTCCACTAAATCAAGGGGTTTTGATTCCATATTTCCTTAAGCCTTGGATATTTTTGCTAAAACTAAACCTCAACTCATTTAATTGCTGTGATATATTCCCCCGGGTTCCTTGAGCTCCTAGCCACCTCCCCCTGCTAATCACTGGAGAAACCAAAACCGAGGCTCACCCCCTCTCTAACTTCATCCAATTCAAACCTAGAGGCCATCTCACGCAAATGACATGTTGAAGCCTCTCTGCCCTCCACCTACGCATCACATTGCTCCAAAAATTGGTCATGACAATCACCCCTCAACCATTTTTATAAAAGCTCACCTCCACAGCCATGGAGGGAGTGCTGAAATTTTCTTAGAGAGAGCTTCCCAAATCACTCGCAGAGCTTCTTTTAGACCTCCTTAGTGCAATCCAACCATCTTCCCCCACTGATCCCCACTGTGGAAGCTCAATTTTGAGCTCAAACTTCTGTCTAAAATTNCTGGCCACCTCCCCCTGCCATGGCCGGCTGGCCTAATCACTGGAGAAACCAAAACCGAGGCTCGCCCCCTCTCTAACTTCATCCAATTCAAACCTAGAGGCCATCTCACACAAATGAGATGTTTAAGCCTCTCTGCCCTCCACCTACGCATCACATTGCTCCAAAAATTGGTCATGACAACCACCCCTCAACCATTTTTATAAAAGCTCACCTCCACAACCATGGAGGGAGTGCTGAAATTTTCTTAGAGAGAGCTTCCCAAATCACTCACAGAGCTTCTTTTAGACCTCCTTAGTGCAATCCAACCATCTTCCCCCACTGATCCCCACTGTGGAAGCTCAATTTTGAGCTCAAACTTTTGTCTAAAACCAGGACAAAGCTCAATCCACCTCCACTGTCCACCAAACTTAAATTACTTGTACCCACACATTCACAACACTAAAAGAAGAAAAAACCTCATTAAATCCTCCTTCCACAGAGCCCCTAGTATAGACTTTGATCAACACCTGAAATCGAGCTTGGTTGAATTCATACCTAGACCTTACACCACAGCAAGAGGTTCAATCTCTAGCCTCCTTGGACTCCAACGAACGTGCCAAGCATCTCTGATTGAAGCTTCCCTTCTTAGAGCAAAGGTATTGAACTCCTCATCGCGAGCCTCTTTTGATTCTCCATTTGCTTAGGCTTATTTTCATGGCATCTTAACCATATAGGTATGTTCTTCTAGTATAGACGAGCATTTTTAAAAAAGCTTCATTCAATTTGGTTGAGAAATGAGGGAGATATTAAGCTATGAAGATGGACGGTTCTCGAGTAAGGCCATTGGAGACGATGACAGAGCACCGTTCGATCTAGTGTGTATCAGATGAACGGTCAAGATGAAAGACAACGCTTCTTTACATGAATCGCGGGACTCGTGGCTGCTAGTGTGGACGACGACATCAAATGGGAGCGCGCCGCGTGGAGCTTCGGAGCTGCCTAGGATCCAGTCAGTGCCACGCGTTTAAATAGATAAATAGGGATTTCAATAATTCAAAAAATGATCCCTAACTTTAAAAATTCATATCTTGGTGTAGAAAAATCACAAAAGTAAAATAGAAATACCCTCTTGCTCAGTGAATAAACAAGAACAATGTGGACATAATTTGAAGTTCATTTGATGCATGCTTTATTTTTAATTAATTAAACACTATCTTGAGTCTTTTGATTCTTCATGCATATAAGCATTTCTCCATGGCTTGAATTTTTGACATGTTATAGCCTCTGTCAATGGGAAAATTCCCTGTTTTTTCCAAAGTCAGAGGAGACCACTAGACAAAGTTTCATATTTTTCAGGTTTATGCACATTATTTGCTTAAATTAATCATAATAATTAGCATGTTGCTTATAAAAATCCATAAAATTTTGGAAGGTTTACTATGAATAGAAAACCTTTAGGAAAATCTCTAACGAGTCAAGTCATTTAAAATAC
Organism: Phalaenopsis hybrid cultivar; assembly: GCA_002079205.1. Classification (NCBI taxonomy): domain Eukaryota; kingdom Viridiplantae; phylum Streptophyta; class Magnoliopsida; order Asparagales; family Orchidaceae; genus Phalaenopsis; species Phalaenopsis hybrid cultivar. Next base: position 64,890 of record JXCR01095598.1, on the reverse strand, counting down.
ACATAATCTTCATATACCCTAAACACTAAGATAATTAATTTTGGACAATATAAACTTTAAAATGACTTGATTTTTTGTCTCTACTGTTTTCTAAGATCTATAGAACTCCCCATAAAAATTTCAAAGCATTTTGAGTCTATTTGATAACCTAAATTGATTTTTCAAGTTGAATATCTTTTTGACACTAAAATAATTTTTAATGATCAAAATATAACTAAAAAAATTATGAAAACTTGTTTTTGGAGTTCTCTATGATCAGGAGAATTTTATAAAAATAAAATGGTATTTAAAATTAAAAAAATCATTTTTAGTCTATTTTTAAATATTTAAAATAATTAAAAATTCATAAAAATTATAAAAATAATAAAATTCATAGAAAAGTTCTAAATTGTTTTCTAAGCACTTAGAAACAATTAAAATATTTTTTTCCTGATTTTCTAAATAAAGATATGGTATTTTGAAGCTTAAAATATTTTTTAAAGAATAAAAAATGGATTTTCACTAAAATAATTCCAATAAATCAAAGAAAAATCAGAAAAAATATAAAATTTGCTTCTCTGGGTTCTCTCACCTCGGGGAGATCTTCCAAAAATGTAAAACTTAACTTTTTCAATTTAAAATATTTTATATTTAATGAATACCGCGAAACTTAGAATGATTCTAATAATTCAAATAAAATTCAAAAAATCATGAAATTTTGTCTACATGGCTCTTTGGTCTAGGTATATTTCCAGTAAAAATTTCAAGTGATTAAAATTTCAAATGATTAGGTTTCACCTTGATTAAGTTAGAAAATTTTCTTTGAAAAATCCCATTTTTGCATGAAAATAATTATATAAATTAAATTAAATTTTGAAAAATCACATTTTCTCCTATGATGTCTTAATTGACCCATGAATGAAGTAGGATAAAAATTTCAAAGTCATTTGATTTTAATTTCACAAATTATGTGTTGTTAGAGCCTTAGGGGCAAAAGTATAATTTCACGAATTTGACCTTAATTAACATTTAGACTTAATTCAAGGAGGGAAATGAACAACTTCTGATCTTAATTAACTTGTTTGGAAGACTGAAATTAAATGGAGATTAATTGGTAGAAACTCACTTCACTTTCCTAATTAAAAGGATAAATTAATAAATTTCTAAATTATTAAAATTTGGAGGTTTATTAAAATTAAAAGAACTAGGACTTAGGGGTATGACTTTTAAAGTTAGTAATCAATCAATTTTATAACCCCTATTTGAGATTCAAATGAAATTCAAATATTGAATCATGATTACCTAAAACTTAACCTTTCACCTAGGTTTTAAGGGCTTAGTAGTGATCTAAGTTAAATCAAGACTAATTAAACGAGGATTAGAAATGAAAACATAGTCAAACTTTAAGACCTTTAAAACACTACAAACCAATTAGGATTAAAATTTGGCTAAGTATTCCAACAACACTAGCTTGCCCCCCTTTAAGTGTCTTCATTCAGATAGTCTTCAAAATTGAATTACAAATGATAATTATCCTACTCTTAGGGATAGTTAAGACATCAATGTTCATTGAACATTAAGGTGTTCATAGGGTGAATTATTAAGCAACATAATAAGTTCAAATGAACTTGAGGCATTTCACCAGGTGAAAAGTGGGAAACATGTATCTGCTTCTTCCTCCTAACTTGTTGGGTACCTCAGAGGTCTACTAAACTTAATGTGTTTTACTTAACAAAATCATCCTTAATCAAACTAATAGGGACCCACCAAGATATGACCTAGGGTTAGGTAGGTCGGCCAAATTTTTCTTTCTTGCTTCATTTAAAATGCTCTAACATGCATTCAGAGTTTCAGGTGGTGGAACGAGAAGACTCGCCAGGTACGCTTTTACAATTTATAGCGTCGTCTTTCTTGTACTTTCATACTGGACTTTTAATGTTAATACAAACCTGCATGCTAAACAATAATGTCATCTTGCATGAAAACTAAAACTATCAGGATAACCACAAAACCAAAACGAAAATCAAAGTTAAAATCAACCAAGATAATATTCATCGCGACAACTTTCAAAATATAAAACAACTTAAAATTTAATCACACACATCACACAAAACAACAACTGCAACTAAATTAAGACGTCTTTATCGGATGATCGGGAACCCCTCAGAGGAGGTAACCTACGGTTGCTAACGAGGCTTCCCATGGTCTAAATGAAAATATGGAACTCATTAAGTTGAGTTTAGTAAATTCATTTGGACTAAGTGAATCCAATACAAATAGTAGTGCCGGAACGAGGGAATCATGAGATCCTAACCGGTGTCGCTCTAATTAACATTAACATCCTCCCCATAAAAATGTGAATAACCTCAACTGTATGACCACCTGATTTAACATCATGACACTCTAAAAAAAACCTAAACTCGCCACGACGAGGAGCTTGGAGCTAACATGGTGAGCAGTACAACCATCAACTAAATCAATTTCTTTAGAATTAAAGAACAAAGCCATAGAACTTCGAGGTTGTCTGCTTATGCAACATAAATCCTCATCTCATCTTTAGGCATTTGTATAGCTCTGTTGTACAACATAAGCCCTAACTCATTTTAGGATTCTGAGGTTGTCGTTTGCCGCGACCTAAATCTTCACATTTTCCACGCTATTTGTGTGATTTCTTTACACAAATGTAAGCCATAAATTAATAAAATTGACAGGATGAAGCACTAAAATTTTTCTCCTTAAAAGTGAAGCCAAACAATAAGATAGACTGGGAAGGCACCGAGGTTCTCCTCCGGAGCTATGTCATCCCCTAGTCCTTCCTCCTTTGGATTCTACAATAAAATTGTTTCGAATTTGAAACACTTCCCTTTCCCACCTCTTTATCTGATTTCATTGAAAAGTTCTTTTCTTTGAATTTCTTGAAGATTATTTTTTTGATTTTTATCAAGAGTTTTCTTAGATGTTAGATCATTTAAGATGTAATTAACTATAGCGGCTTGCCCTTATAGGAAGATTTTCTCTAACCCAGCTTAATATAAACCCTATTTAATTCTTCATATTAAATAGGGAAAATTGTCGGTAAATAAAATGGTTTCGCAGACCAAACGTATGTCATATATTTCTTAGTTTATTTGATCCAGCATCATCCTCAACTCTTGTGTTTATCTTTCGGGATAGATACATGATTTGAGGTATACCGCTCTTTCATTTAAACTATGAAAAATATGGGGTCATTTTGATTTCATATTTTTCTAAACAATAAAATGTCCTTCCGAAGCGGGCGACGAGATTTCGACTACGGTGACCGACAGCTTCTTACGGGCAACCCCCCCAACCAAAATAGTGCCGACAACTTCTGATGACTCCATTGGGAAATGCCTTTCTCTCCATTTAAACAAGGAAAAATTATCTTCATATATCGGTAATATGTCCATGTCCCTCTTGGATCAAAATTACCCTTCTTCTGTTGACATAATTTACCCATTTCTATCTTGGGAAATTACGACCAACTCTTTGGACTTCAGGAATGTCTGTTCGATCACCTTTGAACAGAGGGGTTCAGGAGGCCATCAAGGACTTTTTAAATTTTCATGTGGGGTCGGACCCCAATAGGTGTGTTGGTGGACTAGTTCCTCCTGGGCAGCGTGTGTTGTTAAATGGGTCTCGCACTGGGTTCTAAACACTTCACATCTCCGTTCCAAATCAAATTTGTTATTTTGCAAATTAAATCAAATTGTGTTGTGCTGCGCGCACTTTAAAATTTTCGTATATTAATTAAATTTTTCTACTTTCAAATTACCTTTTTACTAAATTTTTTTTAAAAAATTCCCACAAACTATGACTTACCCAGTCTACAGACCAACCTTTATAAATTTTCAGTGCTTGCACTAAAGATTACAAGGTTTTGGCCATATAGCTAACCTTAAAGCTTTCTTCTTTTAAAGCTGCTGCAATGGCCTACCCAACGCTGATCTTTTTGTGCAACTTGCCAACAAGACATGAGGCCCACAACGTTGCTCCCACCATTAAGTTCGGAGCTGGATTTGAAAACCTTGAGGTTATCCTCGGGAAGGCTCTGTTTGTCATGATGAAAGTCACCGCTCTGGAAATTCAGGAGTCGTTTGCTGAGTTCGACCTGAACTGTCTTTAGGACTTCCCTTCCTACAAGAAAGCCAAGACAACTGTTGACGTCGTGACACCCGCCAAACGTGCTGTTCCCGCTGTCAAGGGAAAAGAAATAATGATTGTTGAGGATCCAACTGAAGGATTAGCTGCCCCACCTTCAGTGTTCGAAATCAGATCAAGTTCAAGGACTGCACCACTAACTCGAACTCAGAAGAGAAACCGTAACAGAAGATTTCGAAGGGCTATTAAAGCCCAGACTCCTGAGGAAATAACTGCCAAGGAAGAACCTCACCAAGAGGAGTTTAAACTACCAGAAGTATATCCACTACTGCGAGGGAGCATATTTCATCCTTTAGTGAACACCGACGGACACCAGAGTGTTAAGAAGATTGCTGCTGCGTTACCATCACTCATGGACATGATAGGGAGAAAAAGAAGTCTACCCCTATCACTCGAGTCAGCTCAGTTTTTCAGAGACTAGCTGTCAAAGAGGGTTGTTGACAGCGACTTTATATATGCAATAAAACATAAGATAAATATGGACGTATTAAATATTAAATAATTGTAAAGTCACAGTTATCAACGCAAGTATACATATCACTCAAGTAATATATGGCTCTAATGGAGTCCTAGATATCGATCCCACAGGGAGTAGTTTAGAATTACGGACTAAGACTTTAGAAAAGCAATACTTTAATCACAACAACGACGTTCAATTTGCTTTTCTGTCACTAATAGAAAATAGATAATTTTAATAACTAATAAATAACTAGTGATATTAAGTAGGGTTTAATTGTGATAATCAATATATAAGAAAACTTCCTCAAATATCTAATGATATAAAGTAGGGTTTAATTGTGATATTCAATATATAAGAAAGCATCCTTCATAGATAATTTTAATAACTAATAAGTAACTAATGATAGAAAATAGGGTGTAATTGTGATATTCGATATATAAGAAAGCTTGTCAAGAAATTATGGTGAATGGATAAAATGAATTAGTTCAATTTATATTGTGTCAAATATGAGCATACCTATTCTGTACGCTTTGGTCCAGACATAAAGAACATTGACTAATTCTATGCTTGTTTACTGAATCTGCGGCTAGGGTGGGAGGATACCGGCTCTTACTTAGGAGCTCCCACATTCCCCTCACCTGAGGGCTAACATCTACACTTCAGTACCCAAACGATAAGACGGAATTGGGGATTTTAGTCTGTCACTCTAAAATCTCCAATTCTACGCACGATAATATTATTTCCCTATTTATTTACACCCAACTTTCAAGGGCTTTGACCTCCCTGAATCTTGGATGTAATTTTCATTTTAGTTGTAAAACTCAACATATTTTAACAAGTCAATTGACCAAATTGAAAGTAAATTAAGATCAGAGTGAAAAGACCATCACAATTTCTTAAACATTTTCATGGCTTCACCAATTCAAATCAACATTTCACAAATCTCGAGACAAGGAGAAAGACAAAAAACTACTCAGAACTCATGGGGAAAACACAACAAAACTCAGAATTCATATATAAAATCAAAGTCATAGAAACTACAAGTGAATAACTTCCTCTAAATTTCTCCCCAAGAACACTCCTTGAAGTTCCTCTGAATCTCTTCCTTTCTTTACAGTCACAACTTGAAATTCATATATAAAATCAAAGCCATACAAACTATAACAAGTAAATAACTTTTCTCTAATTTCTCCCCAAGAACACTCCTCAAAGTTCCTCTTAATCTCTTTTTTTCTTTATAGCACACAAAAATTTATATATAAAAGTAAAGTCATACAAACTACAACAAGTAAATAACACTTATCTCTAACTTTCCCCAAGAAAACTCCTTGAAGTTCCTCTGAATCTCTTCCTTTCTTTACAGCACACAGAATTTCTCTTCGAAGCAGCAAGAATTCTTCTTCGAAGCGCCAAGAACACTCCTCGAAGTTCCTCTGAATCTCTTCCTTTCTTTACAGCACACAGAATTCCTTTTTGAAGTAGCAAGGAGGAGGAAATCTCTCACTTTCCCTCCACTCTTACAATCTCTCGAAGAAATCCTCACAATATTGGAACTCTAGTAAATCCACTAATGGAACCTCTCTAACATCCAGGACCTCTTGACTCTCCAATTTTTGGCCAAAAATGTTCTTTTAAAGTTGTGGATGAGCTTTCCCAAGAGTTGCCTAAGCATCCATTCAAAATTTGGCCTTATCCAAAGCATGAGTAGGCATAACCGTAGATCTCGCCGTGGGCGGGGTCGATGGCGCCGTCAGCGGGCTTCTGAAGAATTTTGTCCTGTTGTCTCGGGAAAACTTGTTGTCCGCGGGGTCGAGGGCGCCGTCGGCAACCTAGTTCAAATCCCCATATTTTGGTCCTTTTCGCTCCAAATTCGCTCCTTTTTGCATTTTTTTGCTCCAATGACCATAATTCATCTTTCCTGCAATAAAACATGAAAAATGTCTTTCTTTAAAGTGTAATATCATTAAAAACAGTATAAAATATGTATGAAAATCTTAACATATTTTCTTTTGGTCAAAATCCCCTAAACTTAACTATTACTTATCCTGAAGTAATTTTAGTACTATATAAAAGTTATGATCTACTGCAGTAAAGTTTTAATTCAGAAATATTATACATTTTACTTAAATAAATGTCATAGTGAGATTTTCAGAAAAAATTCAAGTAATCGAATTAACTTTGTAGCCACAAGATTATCTA
>JXCR01095598.1:0-57352 GCA_002079205.1 Phalaenopsis hybrid cultivar | reverse complement strand
ACAAAATTAATTTTCATTACAAAAATATTTCTTTAAATCTACCATAATATTTAAATAATTGCAAAAAAATATAGTTACTTGAATAAAATTCAGTACATGAAATCATATAAATAATTTTTTAAAATATTGAAATAGAGGACATCTAATAATTAATCTTTTTCTTCCCTCCACCAAACTTAAATTTTTAAATATGAAATAATACAGGTGAAAAGAAAAACTATAAATATAAATCATACCTCAGTATTGTAGACATTTTCATCATTCTGAAATTTCTGCAGGTCTTCTCAAATTTTTACTTCACATGGTCTGTAATATTAGGAGCTTTCTACACATATAAATCATTAGAGGAATTTCTGGGTAATGAAATTTTAAAGTATAAAACTAAAACATTAAATAAGCACAATAATTCCTAACACAAACACAATACTAAAAAATTAAAACTAAAATGTGAAACGAAAATCACATTACAATCCCCAATTCTACTCAACATCTATTAAACTACACATGCAAATTCAACTATAATACTAACTTTTATAACAAAAATTAAAATTATCCAAGTACAACATAATAATAAAAATGGAATTCCAAATACATAAACATCCATTTCTATTACAAAAGATTACATAAAATAAAAATACAAACATAAGTACATCAATTTCATTCTATATCAAAATCCCAACCTATATCTTCATCGCATTGATCAACAGGTGGATTGGGTTGATACTACGTATATCGGGGGCATTCAGGAAACATNTAAAAAAGATCATTATAGATGAGGTAATTGTAAACATTGAGCTTAATCTTTCCTTTAATAAAATAAGAGATACGTTGATTAAGAGGATGGACAATGGTAGCTGACAAATATTGGACGCTAGTCTTCATCAAGCATTAAGCGATGATCGAAGATAGGTGTCATGGGTTATTGTCTTAATTATTTTTCTAATAAAATGATTGGCCAAGAAATTGAAAAACAAATTGACGTTAGTTATCAATGGATATCAAACATCAATTGTTGGTAAGTTTTAGTTAGCCAATAATGGACAATTGACTTGGCATTTTTTCATGTTAATGAGAAGATTAGCAATTGAGAAGAGGGACATGATGTATTAATAATTAATGGATGATGGATATTGATTGTCCTAAAGCTTCATGTGATGATCAATTGAAAAAAATAGAGGTTAAGTAGGAAGGGAGATAGTATGATCAAGATGAAGAGTATTATATATTAGTGATTAATAGACCTTAGATATTAGTCATTAGTATGCATCACGTAAATGTTAGCATGAAATGTCAGAAGTCAATCGATGATGGGTAGCCAACTTGATTGTTTCATTGATTGGATAGGAGACTATGCCACTAAAATGATGTGCCAAACATTAATGGTTGACAACATTACACATTCATTATTAGCAAGCATCATGTGAAGATTGATGGCAAAGACATAAATTAACATCAAATGTTAGGCACTAAGAGGTGATTAGCATGACTAACCTCTTAGCCAAATGGAAGATCCAACAATTAAAAAATGTCAAAAAGAAATTTGAACATGCAAAATCCCAAAGGTTATTGTGGTTCCAATGACAATAAGAGCTTCATAATTATCAAATACTTGAACTCTCTCCACCAAAGTCTATAAATTTATCAACATATTTATAATGAAAGTGACATTCTTATTATTTCTATGAGAATTCAAAAAATTCTTACCTGCAATTTATTCAAATATGTTATCATTAATCATTTTATATTTTGTGGATACCTCCGTGACTTGTTGAAATTTGAGATGAGTATGACTTATTAGATTGATTTCATCAAGAATATTTTGGAGAAAGCTTAATCATCTATTTACATTGAGAAAATATTTTTTATTTATGGCTATGAGTACATGATTTAAGTCTGCTTCGATTACAATTCACATGATATTAACATTAACTTGGCCATAAATTTACTAAAATAACAAAACTTACATGTCTTTGAAGTTGATTAATAAAGCTTTCATCCTTATTGTGACGTTTAAGATATGAAAATTTCTCAAAATATTCTTAATTTCTTCAATCAAAATATATCAACCAGATACAAAAGGATTTTAATCAGTGTTGACTTGTGATTGTGGGGCTACATGCATGCAGCTATAGATCCCTGAAAATTCCATGAAATAAGCCCTCAATGCTAGGCGTCAATAACTCCACGTCCGGACAATGACCCGAATGCGACCACGCTGTCGTGGATGTTAGATTTCACTCCATGATTCTACATAAATCTAATTAAGCCTAACAATAATTTTATCAAAGTTTAATTTTTATTAAATTGGAATGTAGTTTAACAAATTTATTGTTCTAATAAATTCAAGTATCAAATTCTAATAATTCTCAACAAGCACCATGCCATCCAGAGTAAAAGACCATGTCACAATCATATTTATAGCTGGAATTGTCATTATTGCAACTATCAAATACATCAATAATAGCTGTAATTCACATTCACGAACAAGGAGAAAGGACCAATGTCGGCTTTCTCGAATTTGTCTTTCCCAATTAATTATACAAGAGTTTGCATTATAAATAAAGGATATAATTTCTTATAAATAATTATATATTTTTCAATTTATTTTAGCCGTACGCATTGGCTTGATTTCCTACACTCAATAATACCATTTTCAAATTTAAATAAATAAAAAGAAGATGACATTAAATGTATGGGTAAGCTCGCATATATGTAATGATTGAAGTTTAGGTATTGGATATGTAAATAGAAAAGAAATGAGTGGTATACATGTATGTAAATCTTCGTATTTATTATAACATTGTTAACTTGAATTAATTCATTATGCCTGTTGTGGAAAATGACGACATTAAAGTGAAAAATGGAACGAGAAAAGATTGCATGCAGAAAAACACCAGAGCGACACACAAATTTACGTGGTTTGGGTAATTTGCCTACATCCACGGAGCTGCAGATGATTTTATTTCTTCAAGGGATTACACTGTCGAGCACCTCAACGTTTATAAGAAAATCTCTATTTTCTTCTCTCAATTCCTCTCTCTCTCTTCCTCTCTCTATCTTTTCCTCTCTTTTTCTCTTAGAGGACTTGGCTTGGTCTTGCTTGGCTTAGTTTCTTTATGACAAGTCATAAGAGATTATTTATAGAAACCAAGAGAGCGGTAGGTGGGAGGTAGGTGAATTATAGGAGCGGCATATGAGATTCTTAATTAGAAAACTAATTAAATTGAGATGAATCGGGTCGCCACATTGCCCAACAATATCAATCTCTTAGAATTTACGCACCACATGCCGAGCAATTATATTGGCAACGAGAAATAAATGAGAATCATATGCTTTATGATTTGCCACTCGAAAATTAAAAAAAATAATGTAATACATTATTAAGTAATTACCTTTTATATTGTAATTAGATTTGATGAATTTTTAATAAGCAAAATTTTCAATATGATAAAATTTAAATAAAGGATATTGTAACCAGAATTTTACCTAGCATTTTTGGATGGGTACAAATGTGATTTTACAATTCAAAAATCATTTTGCGTAAAGGTATTTTAACTATTGAATTTGATGTCATTTAAAATTCATTCAATCACACATGAATCTTTATGTAATTTTAAAGTTAAATTTATGATTGTTTGATTTCCAATTTTAACAAATTTATAGCCGAACTAAACGTGCTTGGCACACAAACCTAATGTAACCAAAAGTAGTTTAATTTGAGTCCAGATAATTCAAAATCAAATAATTGCAATATGGGTAAGAATTTTAAAACTTCAATTACAAGTTCAAATAATCTTTAAAACTTGCATGCTTATAATCAATCCAAATCCTCAACAACAATTCCAAATCCTAAATCCAGTATCCTAAATCCAAATCCTAAATCCAGTATCCAGTCATCAATAGAACTATGAACTGTCAGCAATAACACATCTTGTGTTTCTTCAGTTACAACATTAGCGTCATCATTCTACTTCTTCTTAGGATTCATGTCGTTCCTTTTTATGTGGTCAGTCTTGCCACAATTCCAGCATGTTGCATGCTGACCATACTTTGATTTTGATCTTCTTCAACTAGAGTTCATGTCTGGTGATCTCCCTCTGGAATCAACAATCAGTGTCGAACTAGAACCCGATGTCTCGCCAGAATCTTTTCAANAATGTGATTTTACAATTCAAAAATCATTTTGCGTAAAGGTATTTTAACTATTGAATTTGATGTCATTTAAAACTCATTCAATCACACATGAATCTTTATGTAATTTTATAGTTAAATTTATGATTGTTTGATTTCCAATCTTAACGAATTTATAGCCGAACTAAACGTGCTTGGCACACAGACCTAATGTAACCAAAAGTAGTTTAATTTGAGTCCAGATAATTCAAAATCAAATAAGTGCAATATGGGTAAGAATTTTAAAACTTCAATTCCAAGTTCAAATAATCTTTAAAACTTGCATGCTTATAATCAATCCAGATCCTCAACAACAATTCCAAATCCTAAATCCAGTATCCTAAATCCAAATCCTAAATCTAGTATCCAGTCATCAATAGAACTATGAACTGTCAGCAATAACACATCTTGTATTTCTTCAGTTACAACATTAGCGTTATCATTCTCCTTCTTCTTAGGATTCATGTCGTTCCTTTTTATGTGGTCAGTCTTGCCACAATTCCAGCATGTTGCATGCTGACCAGACTTTGATTTTGATCTTCTTCAATTAGAGTTCATGTATGGTGATCTCCCTCTGGAATTAACAATCACTGTCGAACTAGAATCCGATGTCTCGCCAGAATCTTTTCAGCGCACCTCCTAAGCCATAACGAAATTACAAATATCATCATATTTTTGTTTGGATTTACCTGCAAAACTGCTAACTGTCATTTTCATGGCTTCTCAACTATTTAACAATGATAACAATAATATTAGCGCACGTATCTCATCATAGAAATCAATTTCAACACATGACAATTGATTTATGATGTTATTGAAATCATTAAAGTGTTAAACAACAAACATATATTCCATCATCTTCAAGTTGAATAACTTTTTCATCAAGTTCACATTGTTATTCACTGATGGCTTTCATACATACCTGATAAAGCCGTCATGAGATATGCAGTAGTCCTCTTCTTAATGACGTTGTGGACAACAGATCTCGATAGGGTCAATCAAATAACCCCTAGAGCCTGTCGATCCAACATATTCCATTCTGTCTCGTCCATCTTTTCCAGCTTTTTTCCCAGTAATGACAGGTGAAGTTTTATCCCATAGAAGTAGTTATCTATCTGCATCATCCAGTAACCAAAATCTGTGTCATTAAACTTCTCGATCCCCGATGACATCACTTTATCTCCGCCCATCGTTCTTCATTCGATCCAAAGCCACGGCTCTAATACTAATTATTATGAAAAAAGACAGCAATAAAGTGAAAAACCAGATTGAAAAATTGCAAACCAGAAAATAACACANAACATATATTCCATCATCTTCAAGTTGAATAACTTTTTCATCAAGTTCACATTGTTATTCACTGATGGCTTTTCATACATACCTGATAAAGTCGTCATGAGATATGCGGTAGTCCTCTTCTTAATGACGTTGTGGACAACAGATCTCGATATGGTCAATCAAATAACCCCTAGAGTCTGTCGATCCAACATATTTCATTCTGTCTCGTCCATCTTTTCCAGCTTCTTTCCCAGTAATGACAAGTGAAGTTTCTTCCCATAGAAATAGTCATCTATCTGCATCATCCAGTAACCAAAATCTGTGTCATTAAACTTCTCGATCCCCGATGATATCACTTCGTCTCCGCCCATCGTTCTTCATTCGATCCAAAACCACGGCTCTAATACTAATTATTATGAAAAAAAACGGCAATAAAGTGAAAAACCAGATTGAAAAATTGCAAACCAGAAAATAACACGCAGATTTACGTGGTTCGATTAATTTGCCTATGTCCACGGAACTGCATAGGATTTTATTACTTCGAGAAATTACACCGTCGAGCGTCTCTATGTTTACAAGAAAACTTCTTTTCTCTTTCTCTCATCTTTTCTCTCTTTTAGCTCGCAAGAGGATTTGACTTGGCTCTTATAACAGGTCAAAAGAGGCTATTTAAAAAAAACGGGAGAGAGATATGTGGAGAGAGGTAAGTGAGACACGGTAGGTGGTGTAGGTAAATCACAAGCTCCATATATTTAACATTTATGATCGAATGACTCGAATTAGGTTCATTCAGTCATTTTTCATAGCTCTGTCAACTTTGGTCTTGCTTGTGTTGACTCGAATGACTCCACTCTATTAGACAAGTGAGACTTTTGGTCTTCTGTTGTTGGACTCTCTTTTATTGTGCTCTTATTTTTTATACTGTCAAGTCTCTTCAGGATCAGCGTCGACACATTTTCGATGTACACTACTAAATCTTGAGAAGACACTCAACCAATGCTCTGAGATGACTTAGCGAAAGAACCCTAAACCTAAAGATCATTTATTTATTTTTATTTGAGGCCATACATATGCTAAGCCCTCACACATTATGTATTATTTAGTATATCTATTACATGTATAACTCATTCTATTGTTTTTTTCTCTAGCATTGAAGACTTCAGATTCTTACCTGCATATAAAAAATCCTGAGAAGAGTTAATAGTTCCCAATTATGACTTCTTAAANCAACGGGATTTCAATTCCGATGACCGACAGCTTCTTACGGGCAAACCCCACACCAAAATAGTGCCGACAACAACAGATCTCGATAGAGTCAATCAAATAACCCCAGAGTCTGTCGATCCAACATATTCCATTCTGTCTCGTCCATCTTTTCCAGCTTCTTTCCCAGTAATGACATGTGAAGTTTCTTCCCATAGAAGTAGTCATCTATCTGCATCATCCAGTAACCAAAATCTGTGTCATTAAACTTCTCGATCCCCGATGACATCACTTTGTCTCCGCCCATCGTTCTTCCTTCGATCCAAAACCACGGCTCTAATACTAATTATTATGAAAAAAGACGGCAATAAAGTGAAAAACTAGATTGAAAAATTGCAAACCAGAAAATAACACGCAGATTTACATGGTTCAATTAATTTTCCTATGTCCACGGAACTGTATAGGATTTTATTACTTTGAGAAATTATACCGTCGAGCGTCTCTATGTTTACAAGAAAACTTCTTTTCTCTTTCTCTCATCCTTTCTCTCTTTTAGCTCTCAAGAGGATTTGACTTAGCTCTTATAACAGGTCAAAAGAGACTATTTAAAAAAAACGGGAGAGAGATATGTGGAGAGAGGTAGGTGGGACGCGGTAAGTGGGGTAGGTAGATCACAGGCTCCATATATTTAACCTTTATGATCGAACAACTCGAATTAATGTCATTCGGTCATCTTCCATAACTCTATCAGCTTTGGTCTTGCTTGTGTTGACTCGGACGACTCCACTCTATTAAACAAGTGAGACTTTTGGTCTTCTGTTGTTGGGCTCTCTTTTATTGTGCTCTTCTTTTTTGTACTGTCAAGTCTCTTCAGAATCAGCGTCGACACATTTTCGATGTACACTACTAAATCTTGAGCAGACACTCAACCAATGCTCTGAGATGACTTAGCGACAAGACCCTAAACCTAAAGATCATTTATTTATTTTTATTTGAGGCCATACATATGCTAAGCCCTCACACATTTTGTATTATTTAGTATATCTATTACATGTATAACTCATTCTATTGTTTTTTTTCTTTGGCATTGAAGACTTCAGATTCTTATCTGCATATAACAAATCCTGAGAAGAGTTAATAGTTCCCAATTATGACTTCTTAAGATAAGAGAGTGTGTATNTAGAATTACGGACTAAGACTTTAGAAAAGCAATACTTTAATCACAACAACGATGTTCAATTTGCTTATCTGTAACTAATAGACAATTGAAATAAATAGATAATTTTAATAACTAATAAATAACTAGTGATATTTAATTGTGATATTCAATATATAAGAAAGCATCATCCTTCTTGTCAAGAAATTATGATGAATGGATAAAATGAATTAGTTCAATTTATATTGTGTCAAATATGAGCATACCTATTATGTACCCTTTGGTCCAGACATAAAGATTATTGACTAATTTTATGCTTGTTTACTGAATCTGCGGCTAGGGTGGGAGTATACCGACTCTTCGGAGCTCCCATATTCCCCTCACCTGAGGGCTAACATCTACACTTCAGTACCCAAACGATAAAACTGAATTGGGGATTTTAGTCTGTCACTCTAAAATCTCCAATTCTACGCACGATAATATTATTTCCCTATTTTTTTGCACCTGAATTCCAAGTGCTTTGATCTCCCTGAATCTTGGATGTAATTTTCATTTTAGTTGTAAAATTCAACATATTTTAACAAGNGGAGTCCTAGATATCGATCCCACAGGGAGTAATATTAGAACTACGAACTAAGATTTTAGAAAAAAATAATACTCAATCGCAACAATGGAATTCAATTTTCTTATCTGTCATTAATAGGCAATTGAAATAAATATGTAATTTTGTATTAAATAACTAATGATACTAATGAGGGTTTAAATGTGATATTCAATATATAAGAAAGCATACTTCCCCTTATCAAGAAATTATAGTGAATTGGTAAAGTGAATTAGTTTAAATTATACTGTGCCAAATAGGAGCATACCTATTCTTTACCCTTTGGTTCAGGCATAAAGAACATTTACTAATCCTATGCTTGTTTATTGAATCTGAGGCTAGGCTAATATGATACCGGCTCGCACTTTGGAGCTCCCATGTTCCCCTCACCTGAGGGCTAACATCTACACTTCAGCACCCAAGCAATAGGACTGAATTAGGGATTTTAGTCTGTCACTCTAAAATCTCCAATTCTATGCCTGATAGTATTATTTCCTTATTAATTTGCACCCAACTTCAATTGGCTTTGACCTTCCTGAATCTTAGAAGTAATCTTCACTTTAATTGTAAAACTCAAGATATTTTAACAAATCAAATGGCCAGATTGAAAGTAAATTACNATATTGTGTCAAATAGGAGCATACCTATTCTTTACCATTTGGTCCAGGCATAAAGAACATTGACTAATCTTACGCTTGTTTACTGAATCTATGGTTAGGCTGGGGGATACCAGCTCTCACTTTGGAGCTCTCACGTTCCTCTCGCTTGAGGGCCAACATCTACACTTCAACACCCAAATGATAGGACCAAATTAAGGATTTTCTTCTGTCACACTAAAATCTCCAATTCTACACCCGATAATATTATTTTCCTATTTATTTGTACCCAACTTCCAAGGGCTTTGATCTCTCAAATCTTGGATGTAATCTTCACTTTAGTTATGCACCCAACTTCCAAGGGATTTGACCTCCTGAATCTTGGATGTAACATTTCCCTATTTATTTGCAACCAACTTCCAAGGGCTTTGACCTCCCTGAATCTTGGATGTAATCCTCACTTTAGCTGTAAAACTCAACATATTTTAAAAATNATATAAGTATTTAATACTGCTGCTAAAAGATTTAATTCCTCAGCAACTGCACCAAAACTTAATAACAGTTATCGATTCGATAAAGATGGATGTATATAATATTCAATAATTGTAAAGTCTCACTTATCAACACAAGTATACGTATCGCTCAATTAATATAGGGCTCTAATGGAGTCCTATATCTCAATCCCACAGGGAGTCATATTAGAACTACAAACTAAGATTTTATAAAAGCAATACTCAATCGCAACATTGAAATTCAATTTGCTTATCTGTCACTAATAGGCAATTGAAAATATGTAATTTTATTAATTCTTAAATAACTGATTATACTAATGAGGTTTTTAAAGTGACATTCAATATATAAGAAAACATTCTTCTCCTTGTCAAGAAATTATAGTGAATGGATATAGTGAATCAGTTCAATTTGTATTGTGCCAAATAGAAGCTTACCTATTCTTTACCCTTTGCTCCATGCATAAAGAACATTGACTAATCCTATGCTTGTTTACAGAATCTGCGACTAGGTTGGGAGGATACCGGCTCTCACTTAGGAGCTCCCATGTTCCCCTCGCGTTAGGGCTAAAATCTACACTTTAACACCCAAACGATAGGACCGAATTGGGAAATTTAGTCTATCACTCTAAAATCTCCCATTCTACTCCCGATAATTTTATTTTCCTATTTATTTGCACCCAACTTCCAAGGGCTTTAACCTCCCTGAATCTTGGATGTAATCTTCACTTTAGTTGTAAAACTCAACATACTTTAACAAATCAATTGGTCAGACNCACCTAACTTCCAAGGGCTTTGACCTCCCTAAATCTTGGATGTAATCTTCACTTTAGTTGTAAAACTCAACAAATTTTATNATTATATTGTGTCAAATAGGAGCATACTTATTCTTTACCTTTTGGTCTAGGCATAAAGAACATTGACTAATCTTACGCTTGTTTACTGAATATGCGGCTAGGTTGGGAGGATACTGGCTCTCACTTCGGAGCTCCCACGTTCCCCCCACCTCAGGGCTAACATCTACACTTTACACCCAAACGATAGGACTGAATTGGGGATTTTAGTCTGTCACTCTAAAATCTCCAATTCTAATACCGGCTCTCACTTCAGAGCTCCCACGTTCCCCTTGCTTGAGGGCTAACATCTACACTTCAACAGAAACGATAGGACTAAATTGACCCAACCGATAGGACCGAATTGAGGATTTTAGTCTGTCACTCTAAAATCTCCAATTCTATGCCCTGATATAGGACCAAATTGGAGATTTTAGTCTGTCACTCTAAAATCTCCAATTCTACGCCCGATAATATTAGTTCCTTATTTATTTGCTCCAAACTTCTAAGGGCTTTACCTCCCTAAATCTTGGATGTAATCTTCACTTTAGTTGTAAAACTCAACATATTTTAACAAATTACTCCCTGAATCTTGGATGTAATCTTCACTTTAGTTGTAAAACTCAACATATTTTAACAATTCCATTGGCCCATATTGAAAGTAAATTAAGATCGAAGTACAAAGATCATACAATTTCTTAAACATTTTCATGGCTTCACCAATTCAAATCACCATTTCACAAATCTCAAGACTCAAGACAAAGAGAAAGATAGAAAAAACTACTCAGATCTCATGGGAAAAACACAACAGNATCTCCAACTCTATGCCCGATAATTTTATTTCCCTATTTATTTGCACCCAACTTCTAAGGGCTTTAACCTCCCTGAAATTATGGATGTAATCTTCACTTTAGTTGTAGAACTCAACATATTTTAACAAATCAATTTGTNCACAACAGAACTCGGAATTCATATATAAAATCAAAGTCATACAAACTACAACAATAAATAAACTTATCTCTAGATTCTCCCTAGGAAAACTCCTCGAAGTTCCTCTGAATCTCTTCCTTTCATTACAACACACGGAATTCCTCTTCGAAGCGGCAAGGAGGAAGAAATCTCTCACTTTTCTACCACTCTTACAATTTCTCAAAGAATTCCTCACAATTTTTACACTCTAGCAAACACTAATGGAACCTTTCTAACCTCCAGGAACTCTCGCCCCCTCTGAATGTTCGGCCAAAATCTTCTCTTAAAGTTGTGGATGAGCTTTCCCAAGAGTTGCCTAAGCATCCCTTCAAAATTTATCCTCATCCAATGCCTGATTGGTCATAATCCCCGAGCTCGCCGTCGGCGGCCTCGAGGGCGCCGTCGGCGAACCTTCTTAATGAATTAATTCTTGAGTCTCGTGAAAATCTTGTCGTCAGCGGGGTCGATGGTGCCGTCGGCGCCCTAGTTCAATTCTTCACATTTTGATCTTTTTCGCTCCAAATTTGCTCCTTTTTGCATCTTTTTGCTCCAACAAAAATACCTTTCTTTAAAGTGCAATATCATTAAAAATAATATGAAATAAGTATGAAAATCTCAACATATTTTCCTTTGGTCAAAATCCCCCAAACTTAACTATTACTTGTCCTCAAGTAATTTAAGTACTATATAAAACTTATGATCTATTGTAGTAAAGTTTTAATTCAAAAATACTATA
This sequence comes from Phalaenopsis hybrid cultivar, assembly GCA_002079205.1. NCBI lineage: Eukaryota > Viridiplantae > Streptophyta > Magnoliopsida > Asparagales > Orchidaceae > Phalaenopsis > Phalaenopsis hybrid cultivar. The sequence goes on along the minus strand of JXCR01095598.1, from coordinate 45,301 downwards.
AGTTTGATTTAAATAAATATCATAGTGAAATTTTCAGAAAAAATTCAAGTAATTGAATTAACTCGGTAGCCATAAGATTATCTAGTCATCAAGTTTAAGAGTTCTAGTTTTCTTTTTATTTCAAAAATGGCTATATGTTGCAGTATTAAGTCACTTAGATTATCCAAAGGATAAGAATTTTTTGAGAACACTATTAGTAAAAAAATCTATTTCATAAAAATAAGTTCAGGAATGTATTTAGGTCTTCCCTTTAAGTAANACCCAAACGATAGGACCGAATTGGGGATTTTAGTTTGTCACTCTAAAATCTCCAATTCTACGCCTGATAATACTATTTCCTTATTTATTTACACCCAACTTCCAAGGGCTTTGACCTCCCTGAATCTTGGATGTAANTATTTATTTGCACCCAACTTCCAAGGGCTTTGACCTCCCTGAATCTTGGATGTAATCTTCACTTTAGTTGTAAAACTCAACATATTTTAACAAATCAATTGGCCAGATTGAAAGTAAATTAAGACTGAAGTGAAAAGATCATCACAATTTCTGAAACATTTTCATGGCTTCAACAATTCAAATCACCATTTCAAAAATCTCGAGACAAGGAGAAAGACAGAAAAAACTACTCAGATCATNTTCAAATTACCATTTCACAAATCTCGAGACAAGGAGAAAGACAGAGAAAACTACTCAAAACTCATGGAAAAAGCACAAAACAACTTGAAATTCATATATAAGTCAAAGTCATACAAACTACAACAAGTAAATAACTTATCTCTAATTTCTCCCCAAGAACACTCATCAAAGTTCCTCTGAATCTCTTCCTTTCTTTACAGCACACAGAAAAATTCTTCGNATCAAAGTCATACAAACTATAACAAGTAAATAACTTATCTCTAAATTTCTCCCCAAGAACACTCCGCGAAGTTCCTCTGAATCTCTCTCTTTCTTTACATGACACATAATTTCTCTTCGAAGTAGCAAGGAGGAAGAAATCTCTCACTTTCACTCCACTCTTACAATTTCTCGAAGAATTTCTCACAATTACACGCTCTAGCAAGCTCTCTACACACTAATGGAACTTATCTAACCTCCAGGACTCCAAAAGTCTTCTCCTCCTTTTTTTTCATTTTCGGCCAAAATGTTCTCTTTAAAGATGTTGATGAGTTTTCCCAAGAGTTACTTACGCACCCCTCCAAAATCAGACTTTATCCATTGTACATGTCATATAACCTTCGATCCCGCCGTCGGCGGCCTCGATGGCGCCGTTGGCGGCCTCGATGGCGCCGTTGGCGGCCTTCTAGAGAATTTGTCTCGTAGCCTCGGGAAAAGCTCGTCGTCGGCGGCCTCAATGGCGTTGTCGGCACCCTAGTGCAATTCTACACATTTTGGTCTTTTTTGTTCCAAATTCGCTCTTTTTTGCATTTTTTTGCTCCATTGACACTAATTCATGATTCCTGCAACAAAACATCAAAAATAACTTTCTTTAAAGTGCAATATCATTAAAAATAATATAAAAGAAGTATTTAAATCTCAACATATTTTCCTGTGGTCATCAAGTCACATAATTAGTTGAGGTTTTAAAAAATATCTTTAAATGTGTTTAAATTTATTTAGTGAAATTTCAAGTTAGAGATCAAATGATAAGATAAATCAAGACTATGCTAAGGAAATTTGGTTTGAAAAGATTTGATTAATTATCGGAAATTGAGTCATTGAAATGACTTAATGATGTATTGAGGGGCCAAAAATGCTATAGAATATTAAAAGAATGTATAAAAATAATATCTAGGGAAGATGTTTGAGATTTAAAATGCTTTAAGGGAGGTGAGGAAGACGAATCCAAGCTATGTTAAGAAAATTTTAGTTATGACCAATAATTTTAAGAGAGGTTTAGGATTCCTTTCATGGTTATAAGTCAGGGAAAAATGTATCGGGAAGATGTTAGAAAGATGGATGAATAGGCCATAAATAAAATATAGGAGAAATCAACAAGTATAAGGAATATATCTAGAGCTTCCCTAATAGAACATAAAAGATGGTAATCAATCACTAAACTCTCTACTATACATTATTGCAAATTTTTTTTACAAACATCCAAAATTGCTTTTTTTTTTTTTTTCATTTCCAATAATATTTAAATTATTAATTATATACTTTCAATACAAAATCTAATAAAAAATTACAATAGAGAAACAAATAAAAAAGTGTTTAACCACTCCCAACTCTCTCCTCAATGGGATGGCTGCCCCTACTACTTCCAAATCAAGCTAATAACATTTAAAAAAAAAAGAATAAATTTAAATGTTCGTTTAAAATAAAAAATTAGAAGTTGAGAATTTGATATTTCTTGGATTAAAAATTTGAATTAAAAAAATTAAATTTTATTACAATTTTTTTGAGTTTCTTATTAAGGCTTACTTGAAAAAAATATTTTAGCTAATGATCTCATAAATGATTACTTTAGAAGCATCTGTTGTCCACAAATATTATTTTAAGGAGCTACAAGAATGTTTGTAGACTGCAAAAGACAGAGTTGGGAGCTATGTGAGCTATGAGACGCATAGGTCGTAGTTGGTCACATAGGCCATATCGAAGAGCTATAATTATGCATACATGATGCAAAGAACGAAGTTGGGAGTTGCATGAACTATGATAACTTCTACAAGCCACAAAGGTCGGGGTTGGGAGTTACATAAGGTGTTATAACATTCGTATTTCGTAAAGGCATAAGTTGGAAGTTGCATGAGCCGTGATAATATCTGTAGGCCACAGAGGTCGAAGCTGAGAGCTGCATGATTTGTGATAATGTTCGTAGGCTGCAAAGGCTGGAGTCAGAAGTTGCATGTTTTGTGATAACGTATGTTGGCTATGAAAGCTAGAGTTTAGAGCTGCATGAGCTATGATAATGTTCAGGTCGCATAAAACAAAGTTAGGATTTGCATGAGTCGAGATAACATCCATAGCGTAGGCTGCAAATGCTAGAGTTAGAAGCTACATGAGTTGTGATAACATGCAGATCATAAAGGGCGGAGTTGGGAGCTGCACGAGCTGAGATAACATTTGCAGGCCTCGAAGGCCAGCTACATGAGTTGTGATAATTCCTGTAGACTGTAAAGTATGAAGTTGAGAGTTTCATGAGCTCATGCACTACTATGACAATTTATATTGTTGCTCATGTTATTTGGGTTGAAAGAAGTAATATATCTTTCTATTGACATTTTAGGTAGCAAAAATTATTTTGTTGTTAGGATTAAATGCATGAAATGGACATTCAAGAATGAGACATTTGATGTTATTTATAGTCTCCAATGATTTGTGGTTGTCTTAATAACTTTAGTTTTTTCAGTTATTAAACTAATTTGTAATATATTTACACTACTCTACTTTTTCTTAGTTGAATTGTTTCAGTATTTAGGATAAGAATATATTTTGATTTGAGCATATATTTTCATTTCTATTGGTATTTGTGAGGGTTGTGATGTTTTCCAACTTTATTTTAAAACTTAACTGGTATAAGTGTTTTATCTTGGCTTATTTTTATTTTCTTTGATATTACTTTATTTCATGAATGAAGTTTCAATATTTTTTATGGGATTTAGTATGCTGAGCTCATTTTATTTTATTGTTTTACTTTCATGTTAATATGTCGTTATATTATGGTGGGCTATAGGTTATTGCTTGCCTTTTTTGCCATTCATTCTGTTAAATTTGTTTATGGGATATGCTAATTATATAAGTGACAATTTAAATCTTTCTGATTCAAGTGTTATTGGATGTGATATGCTAATTATAGAAGTGACAATTTAAATCTTTTTGATTGATTGAAGTGTTATTGGTTGACATATGTTAATTATAGAACTGACATTTTAAATCTTTCTGATTCAAGTGTTATTGGATGAGATATGCTAATTATAGAAGTGACAATTTAAATCTTTCTGTTTGATTGAAGTGTTATTGGATGACATATGCTAATTATAGAACTGACATTTTAAATCTTTCTGATTCAAGTGCTATTGGATTAGAGTTTTGTAGGGTGATGATTCGTGGCTATCTGAGGGAGCTGTTTTGTTAGATGATTTTTGTTGATTCCTGGGCAAAGAGTATATTGTGATGCTACTATTTCAAACTATCATTAGCTTTAAATAACTTTTTTGTTTGCTTTAAGGTGGGAATTAATTATATTTTGTGATCATTAACTCTTCCATTTAGACATATTTCAATGTTGCTCATATTTCTTGCTTTTTTTATTTTCTGACTCTTCTTTTACAGATTGAATTATTCATTTTTAAATAGTGGGTTACTTTTCTTATATTTATTATTTTAGTTATTTTACTATTATTTTCTTTTTTTTTATTTTTCAATCTTTTTTTTTTCTAATTTTAATTTTTTTTAGTTGCTTAGTTGATTGCGCTCAGTTGGTCTTGTGTTGGATTGTATTTTTTAATTATTTTTAATTTTTTGNGAGTTTTGTAGGGTGATGATTCGTGGCTATCTGAGGGAGCTGTTTTGTTAGATGATTTTTGTTGATTCCTGGTTGAAGAGTATATTGTGATGTTACTATTTCAAACTATCATTAGCTTTAAATAACTTTTTTATTTGCTTTAAGGTGGGAATTAATTATATTTTGTGATCATTAACTCTTCCATTTAGACATATTTCAATGTAGCTCATAGTTCTTGCTTTTTTATTTTCTGACTCCTCTTTTACTGATTGAATTATTCATTTTTAAATAGTGGGTTACTTTTCTTCTATTTATTATTTTAGTTATTTTACTATTATTTTCTTTTTTTTTATATTTTTCAATCTTCTTTTTTCTGATTTTATTTTGNACGGATTGAATTATTCATTTTTAAATAGTGGGTTACTTTTCTTCTATTTATTATTTTAGTTATTTTACTATTCTTTTTTTTTTCTTTTTATTTTTCAATCTTTTTTTTTTCTGATTTTATTTTATTTAGTTGCTTAGTTGATTGCGCTCAGTTGGTCTAGTGTTGGATTGTATATTTTTAAATATTTTTAATTTTTTATACTTTATTTTAATAAATAAAATTTTGTGTGATTATCAATTTCCCAAATAAATAAATAAATAAATAAATAAGGTAAAAAATGGTGTGCCCGTTCCTTAGACGGGCAGGTAAGCCATCTTCAAACACTTTCGCTCATCACATTCCTCACAGTATTAGATCAAGCCATCCGACTTACAGTACAAATAGTCGACTTCCAGAGTTTTCGAACCCCCTTTCATGCGAACTCGCAGCAGGGGCTGCTCGAGAATTGTTTCTTTTTCTCTTTAACTACTGATTTTCTACTCTGCAATTTCCTTTCCTTTTCTCTCCTGGCCCTTCTCCCATCTCTCCGTCATCACTGCTACATAAACCCTAATCGTCGGAGTTCATCCGTTTCAATCNCCTCACAGTATTAGATCAAGCCATCCGACTTACAGTACAAATAGTCGACTTCCAGAGTTTTCGAACCCCCTTCCGTGCGAACTCGCAGCAGTGGCTGCTCGAGAATTGTTTCTTTTTCCCTTTAACTACTGATTTTCTACTCTGCAAATTCCTTTCCTTTTCTCTCCTGGCCCTTCTCCCATCTCTCCGTCATCACTGCTACATAAACCCTAATCCTCGGAGTTCATCCGTTTCAATANATGAAATTCTCTAGGTGGAAACATATTTCTAGGAGACACTTATATTGATAATGCTAGAACTTCCCTTGGCCTTCCTTTTTTTAGTGCAATTTTTTTTGACCTCAGGCTTTGAGTGTTTTTATTTTTAGGAGGATAGCCTTTTTAAGTAGGGATTTTTTTTTTTACAATTTTTCTTGTTCTTTTACACTTTTATTTTGCAGATAGAGCCGATTCCAAGTGGAAATCTTCCTCCTGGATTTGATTCAAGTACATGCCGCAGTGTGTGAGTGTTATAGGAACTTTTAGTATATATATTTTTTTATTTTTTGTTTTAGTGTTAAGCTATGTTTGCATGCTTTTGGCCTTTTAGGGGTCATGATCTTCATTTTTTGACTTCATTGTGAATATAGAAATATCTTTCGACTCTTCTTTCATCCTAGGGTTCTAATTTGGCTATGATTTATTGACTTCCCCCTTTCTTGAAGAAAAAATTGAGAAAATCATTTTTTTTTCCATGTGGATATGATTTAATGATTTTTAATATTTTTTTTTCATTTTCGCGCTAAAATATAATTCGATTGTTACTCAACTTTGTACTTTGCAGCTATGTTGGAAATATTCATAGTCAAGTTACTGAAGCGCTCCTTCAAGAGGTTTTCCAAAGTACTGGTCCTGTTGAGGGATGCAAGCTTATCAGGAAGGATAAGGTTTAACAACTTAACTTAGATTTACTTTTGAAACTTCTCACAACCATTCAAATATAAAGCAAGCTCTTTGATTCTCTCACTTTATATATATGCCTTGGATGCATTCTTTCCCTCTCATTTCAACACTTGAACGACAAAATAAAGCGTTTTCCTTAAAATCTTTGTCGAGTTAGTAATTTAGAATTTAACGCCTTAATAGCTGACTTTGCCATCTGTTAAATTTTGTAAACATTCACATGATAACCTATTAAGTCTATTTATGCTTTTGTTGGCTCATTTAATCTTTGTTAGCTATATTTTTGATAAGCTCATTGAAGGCTTTTGATAAGTAAAATTATTCGCTGGAATATGCATCAATCTAACCGGCAGCCCTGATGCTCAGTCTTAACACTTCAAGGTGGTTGATGATTTCACTTCTAATGGAGAGATGAGATCCCATCTTCACATTCAATTTGGAAAGAAATATATTTATGTGTTGTCGAGATTGGCCTATTTTCAAGTCTGAGAAAAGGGATAATTTACAAAAGAAGCTATATTATACTATTGAAGGACTGGTGGACCTAGTTTTTGGAAAAAAAATTGGGAACTAATGCTTCTCACCAAATAAGTTCACATTTAAATTTGTGCTTCATCAACTACTTATGTTGCATCTAATATGGTACCTTTTAAAGTCTACACACTGATGAGTGATGAGCAATATTTCATATCATGTTTTGAACAATTCATAAATTGTGTCTGACCCTTGTGCTTCATATACTTAAATACATGATGCATCATGTAGTGTAGTAAGCCATTTCATCTTAATAAGGTATTTTAAGCAGATACAAGTTATACTACTATGAATGAGGGAGTTCAGTTATAAAAAAGGTACTTGGTGGAATACTTTAAATTTAGGTGAAATTCTTCATTGTATGAGTTATCTTATTATTGGATATACTGAAGTTGAGAAGGCGTCAGGAACCATGAAGAACCAGGAATAAGTTGCTATTTAGAACAGTGCCACATTAGTTTCCATGTTACCACTTGACATGGCACCAATTTAAATGTGGACATATTGGGGAGTATAAAATTTTATCGATGAAAAAATNTATATATATATATATATATATATATATATATTTGTGGGCTGCACAGTATCTTCAACAGTAAGAGGATCTACAATAGCATATCTCTCTTTAGAATTAAATAACAAAGCCATAGGGTTTTGATGTTTTCTGCCTAGTGCAACATAAATCCTCAACTCATCTTTAGGCCTTCGTATAACCTTGCTATACAATATAAGCCCTAACTCGTCTTAGGATTCCGAGGTTGTCTTTTGTCACGCATTAAATTCTCACATCTTCCAGGTTATTTGTGTGATCGTTTCACATGAATATAAGCCTTAAATAATAAAATTGGTAGGATGAAAGATTTAAATATTTCTCCTCTAAACTGAAGCGAAATCATAAGGTAGTATGGGAAGTCACCGAGGTTCTCCTCTAAATCTTTGACATCCCTTAGTTCTTCCTACTTTGAATTCAACAATAAATGTTCCAAATTTGAACTATTCTCATTTCACCCCCCTTCGTCCGATCTCGTTGAAAAGTCTTAGCCTTTTGACCTCTTTGTAGGTAATATTTTCTGATTTATATCGAGAGTTTTCTTAGGTGACTTCGGTTACCTAAGATGTATTTAACTATAGGGGCTTGCCCTTATAGGAAGCTTTTTCAAACCCAACTTAATATAAACTATTTAATTCTTTTTGTTAAATAAAGGGAATTTATCGACAAATAAAATGGTTTCACTGACCAAACGAATGTCATACGTTTCTTAGTTCATTTGATCGAGCCTCACCCTCAAGTCGTGTGTTTATCTTTCGGGATAGATACAATGTTTGAGGTACATAGCTCTTTCATTTAAAATATGAAGGATATGGGATCAGTTTGACTTCATATTTTTTGAAACTTATGTATATATATATATATATATATAATTTCCTTCCCAAGAGGGCGACGGGATTTCGATTCCGGTGGTCAGCAATTTCTAAAGGGCAACTCCATTGGGGAAAAGCTTCTCTCTCCATTTAAATCAGGAAATGTTATCTTCATATCTCGGTAATGTGTCCATGTCCCTCTTGGACTAAATTACATTTCTTCCATTGGCATGCTCTACCTATTTCTTTCTTGGGTGAGTACGGTCAATTCTTTTGGACTTCAGGACCATCTGTTCAATCACCTTTGAACAGAGAGGTTCAAGACTTCATTAAGGACTTTTTAATCTTTGTGTGGGGTCAGACCCCCAATAGGTGTGTTGATATACTAGTTCCACTTGGGCTTTGTGCGTTGTTAAGTTGGTCCCGCATTGGGTCCTGAATTGCACTTTTTTTCCCTTTCGAGTTTGATTTGCTATTTTGCAAATTAAATCGGATTGTGTCATGTTGCATGTGCTCTTTTAATTTTACTTATGTTAATTAAATCTTTCTACTTTAAAACTGTTTTTAATAAATTTTAAAATCTCCACAAATTAAATAATGACTTACCTGGTCCACATATTGACCTCTATTAATTTTTAGTGCTCGCACTAAGATTACGAGGTATTGGCCAAATAGCTAACCCCAGAGCTTTCTTTTTTGAAGATGCTGTAATGGCGTGCCTAATGCTCACTTTCTCGAGCAACCTGCCAAAGAGTCGCGATGCCTGCAACTTCGCTCCCACCATCAAGTTCGGTGCAGGATTTGAAGATCTCGAGGTCGTTATCTAGAAAGCCTTGTTCGTCATAATGAAAGTCACCGCTCCAAAGGTTCAAGAGCCGTCTGCTGAGTTTAACCTGAGCTGCCCTCAGGATTTCATTTCTTACAAGATGGTCAAGACTATTGCCACCATGGCACCTACCAAGACAGCTATTCCCGTTTATGCTAAGGGAAAGGAAGTTATGATTGTTGAAGACCTGACTGAAGGATTGGTTATCCCGCCGCCAGTGTTTGAAATCGGGTCAAGTTTGAGGACTGCACCATTAACCCAAACCCAAAGGATAAACCGTAGTAAGAAGGTTCAAAGGGCTACTAAAGCTCGGGTTTCCAAGGAAGTACCTGTTGATGAGGTTCCTCACCAGGAGGAGTCAGGATTACCAGAAACCTACCCACTTCTACAAGGGAGTAGATTCCATCACTTAATGGATATTAATAAGTACAAAGGAATCTTAAAGATTGCACTACTTTACCGACACCTCATGGACTTTGTGGGGAGAGGAAGAAGCCTGCTCCTATCACCTGAGTCAATTCAGTTTTCAGAGACTAGCTGCTAAAGAAGGTTGTTCAGTTGGCGAGTTAGTCAAATGAGTGGGATGTTGATCGGCGACTTTATATATGCTTAAAATATAAGCTAAATATGGACGTAATAAATATTCAATAATTGTAAAGTCACACTTATAAACGTAAGTATACGTATCGCTCAAGTAATATAGGGCTCTAATGGAGTCCTAGATATCGATCCCACATGAAGTGGTTTAGAACTGCGAACTAAGATTTTAGAAAAGCAATACTTTAATTGCAACAACGAAGTTCAATTTGCTTATCTGTCACTAATAGACAATTGAAATAAATATGTAATTTTAATAACTATTAAATAACTAATGATACTAATGAGGGTTTAAATGTGATATTCAATATATAAGAAAGCATACTTCCCCTTATCAAGAAATTATAGTGAATTGGTAAAGTGAATTAGTTTAAATTATACTGTGCCAAATAGGAGCATACCTATTCTTTACCCTTTGGTTCAGGCATAAAGAACATTTACTAATCCTATGCTTGTTTATTGAATCTGAGGCTAGGCTAATATGATACCGGCTCGCACTTTGGAGCTCCCATGTTCCCCTCACCTGAGGGCTAACATCTACACTTCAGCACCCAAGCAATAGGACTGAATTAGGGATTTTAGTCTGTCACTCTAAAATCTCCAATTCTATGCCTGATAGTATTATTTCCTTATTAATTTGCACCCAACTTCAATTGGCTTTGACCTTCCTGAATCTTAGAAGTAATCTTCACTTTAATTGTAAAACTCAAGATATTTTAACAAATCAAATGGCCAGATTGAAAGTAAATTACGATCGAAGTGAAAAGATCATCATAATTTCTTAAATATTTTCATGGCTTCACCAATTCAAATCACCATTTGACAAATCTCGAGACAAGGAGAAAGATAGAGAAAACTACTCAGATCTCATATCACCATTTCACAAATCTTGAGACAAGGAGAAAGACGGAGAAAACTACTCAGATCTCATGGAATCACCATTTCACAGTCTCATGGGGAAAATACAACTGAAAGTAAATTAAGATTGAGGTTAAAAGATCATCACAATTTCTTAAACATTTTCATGGCTTCACCAATTCAAATCACCATTTTACATCTCAAGACAAGGAGAATATAGAAAACTACTCAGATCTCATGGGGAAAGCACAACAAAACTCGGAATTCATATATAAAATCAAAGTCATACAAACTATAACAAATAAATAACTTATCTCTAAATTTCTCCCCCACAACAAAACTCAAAAATTCATATATAAAATCAAAGTCATACAAACTACAACAAGTAAATAACTTATCTCTAATTTTTCCCCAAGAACACTTTTTAAAGTTCCTCTGAATCTTATCTCTAAGTTCTCCCCAAGAACACTCCTCGAAGTTCCTCTAAATCTCTTTCTTTCTTTACAGTCAGAATTCCTCTTTGAAGTAGCAAGGAGGAAGAAATCTCTCACTTTCCCTCCACTCTTACAAGCTCTCAAAGAATTCCTCACAATTCTTACACACTATTGGAAACTTTCTAACATCCATGACCTCTAGAACCTTTAGAATCTTCTCAATTTTTGGCCAAAATCTTCTTTTAAAGTTGTGGATGAGCTTTCGCAAGAGTTGCCTAAGCATCCCTTATAAATTTAGCCTTATCCAAAGCTTGAGTAGGCATAACTGCCGAGCTCGCTGTCAGCGGACTTCTGGAGAATTTTGTTCTGTAGCCTTGGGAAAAACTCATTGTCGGCGGCGTCCAGGGTGCCGTCGGTGCCCTAGTTCAAATCTCCACATTTTGGTCCTTTTCGCTCTAAATTTGCTCCTTTTTGCATATTTTTGCTCCATTGACCCTAATTCATCATTCTTGCAACAAAACATCAAAAATACCTTTCTTTAAAGTGCAATATCATTAAAAATAGTATAAAATAGGTATGAAAATCTCAACATATTTTCCTCTCGTCAAAATCCCCCAAACTTAACTTTTACTTGTCCTCAAGTAATTTTATTACTATATAAAAGTTATGATCTACTGCAGTAAAGTTTTAATTCATAAATACTATAAGTTTGATTTAAATAAATATCATAGTGAGGTTTTTAGAAAAAATTCAAGTAATTGAATTAACTCTGTAGCCATAAGATTATCTAGTCATCAAGTTTAAGAGTTCTAGTATTTTATTCATTTCAAAAATGACTCTAAGTTGCACTATTAAGTCACTTAAAATATTCAAAAGATAGGAACTTCATGAGAACTCTACTAATAAAAGATCTATTCTATAAATATAAGTTCAAAATTGTATTTAAGTTTTTCCTTTAACGTGGGTCCCAGTGAAGCCAATTTTGATTAGGCATATCCTCAAGCTTCTCCTCACTTCCATAATGTTTTTCTTTCTTTTCTTTATTTTTTTTCATTTGGATTGCTTTCAATCCTATATATTTTCCTTTTCTTTTCAGGGATTGTTTCAATCCTTTTTTTTTCTTTTTCAAGTGGGGATTACTATATCTGCAGAGCCTTTAATGATTTTTAACTTCACTTTTCTTTCCCTAAATTTGAAACTCAAAGCATTCCTTTACCTTATAAATATTTCATAGTTTTTACATCATTGAGTCCCAATCTTTTCTTCTCAAATGAAGTTTTAGATTCTTAATACTTCAAAATATAGTTTCCTTTACTTTAAATAGTTAACTATAATCTTATGTTCTTATACTAAATATCTTAAGTTACAAAATTAATTTTCATTACAAAAATATTTCTTTAAATCTACCATAATATTTAAATAGTTACAAAACTATAGTTACCTGAATTAAATTCACTACTCGAAATCATATAAATAATTTTTTAAAATATTAGAATAGAGGACATCTAATAGTTAACTTTTCTCTTCCCTCCCCCAAGCTTAAATTTTTAAATATGAAATAAAACAGGTGGAAAGAAAACTATAAATAAATCATACCTCAGTATTGTAGGCATTTTCATCATTCTGAAATTTCTGCAGGCCTTCTTAATCATACCTCAGTATTTTAGGCATTTTCATCATTCTGAAATTTTTGCAGGCCTTCTCAAAACTTTACTTCACCTCGTTGGTAATATTAGGAGCTTTCTACACATATAAATTATTAGACGAATTTCTGGGTAATGAAATTTTGAAATAAGTATAAAACTAAAATAAGCACAACATTTTCTAACACAACCACAATACTAAACAAAATAATTAAAATTAAAATGCAAAAATAAAAATCACATTATATTACAATCCACAATACTACTCAATATCTATTAAACTACAAATGCACATTTAACTATAACACTAATTTTATAACAAAAATTAAAATTATCCAAGTACACAAAATAATAAAAATGAAGGTCCAAATACATAAACATCCATTTCTATTACAAAAAGATTACAGAAATAAAAGTACAAATATAAGTACACCTTGATTAGCAGGTGAATCCGGATGATACTGAGTATACCGAGGGGACTCAGGAAAAGTAACATCAGGCTCACCTCTATAATGTTGGGCCTGAGCTTCATAATAGGCTACCTAAAAATTTGAATGCCTTTGAAGGTACTCACTATCATAATCGTGTCGACGTTCTAAACCTCCATTCCTTTCATTTATCAAGTCTATGCTCTTCCGCTGCAAGGTCAACTCATTCATCAAATCAGAGAGGGTAGGGGATTAGGTGGAAGGTCATAACTAGTAGAGGGGATATCTCTACTAGTAGAAGGTTCTTGACTTCTACTCCGTGGAAGGTCATAACTTGTAGAGGGGACATCTCTACTAGTAGAAGGTTCTTGACTTCTACTCATGGAAGGTCATAACTTGTAGAGGGGACATCTCTACTAGTAGAAGGTTCTTGACTCCTACTTCGAGTTCTCCATTTCTCATGGAGAAGGTCATAACTTGTAGAGGGGACATCTTGAGGGTTCTTGACTTCTACTCCCAGTTCTCCATTTCTCATGAGATTCATAAGTCTTCAAATTAGCCTTACTAATGACTTCTACTCCCAGTTCTTCATTTCTCATGAGATTCATAAGTCTTTAAATTAGCCTTACTAAGCTTAGAGGAAGGAAGATCATAACTAGTAGAGGGGATATCTCTACTAGTAGAAGGTTCTTGACTTATACTCCCAATTCTCCATTTCTCATGGGATTCATAAGTCTTCAAATTAGCTTTACTAATGGGTTTCATAGGGCAAACCCACTCTTCATCTCTAGTCTCTACTCTAGAAAGTTTACAAATTGTATAAATAAGCCCAGGATGTCCTAGAACTCTACTAGTCTCACTACTCGCCGTAGTCAATATATTCTTAAGAATAATTCTCCCCACATTTATAGTTCTATTATTCTGAATACAAAAATTCAAAATAGCTATATCTCTATTTACGTCACTATGGTGATAGGTCGGTAATAGAGTAAAGGAAATGAAATAGTGTCACGCCTTAGAGGTGGCATTCAACATGGAAGCAGAAAAATTTACCCGTTCTTGCTGCTTTATCTTCCATGTTCCTTTCTCAGCAGTGAGAAAGTTGATCACATCATTAAGGGGGCCTTTCATTGTAATAAAGGATTCATATTGGCAGCTATAAGAGTCTAGGACTTCATAAAAAGTGTTGATGGAGGCGACAGTAAACTCAACAGAAAATCCATGCACTTGAACGATTCCGTCATCAGAATAAATTACATTGGCGTAGAACACCTTCACAACATTTGCATTAACTTTATTGGTGGTGTAACAAAAGTTTTCCCACCTCCACTTAGCAATAACTCGTTCTATTTCTCCTCCAAGACTTTCAAAAACTCGATCTTGTATGCACTTCTTTCCTTTAAATATGGAAGTAAATTTTTTTTGAGCCATCACATTGACGAAGCGAGACTCATCGAACTCAACTCTTCTCTTTTGAAGTGGAGCCATTTCAATCTAATCAAATTATAGAAAAATTCTAAAAATTACTTCAAATATGCAAATCATGGCTTCCAATAGTAATTCTAAGAGTTCAACATTAAGATCCATGAATTTCTTCTGAAATTTTATTCACATTCTCAAATTTTTTGTTGTGTGTCCTCAATGTGGAAGAAATTCATGGTGAAAATCAAATATTTTTAGCTTGGAGTGAAGCTCTTACCTAGAGATGATCAAATCCTGTGTCAAAAAGCCTTGAAATCGCCTCCCAATCCAAGATCTTTCAAGCCTTAGTTAAAAAATGGCATTTTTAGGAGGAAGGGGATGATGAATAGTGGCGGTTGACTGGTAAAATCGCGGTTAAAGGTGTTTTTTCATTAGCTCTCCGTCGGTGCAGGCACGCTCTATTGGAATCAAAATCCAAAGTCTCGGGAAAATCTTGCCATCGGCGGCGTCTAGGGCGCCGTCGGTGGGCTTTATTGATTTTGTCCAAATTCCAGATTTTCATGATTTCGATCAATTTCAAGACTTAATGACATCTTTTTAATCATTATAGACATAATTTAAAGTGACTAAATGATGTACTTAGCACATATAAATTTTCACAACACAAAACATCACATTTATATATAAATTCCAAGAGATACAATGTACGTTACATAACACACCTAAGTTTGGTATTTTCTCAACCTCAACACATTAATTTAGCATCACAATCCAAGCCACAACACTTAAAATGCTGAAAACAAAACATCCTATGCTTAGTCTCAAGTATACAAAGATCTAAAGGCATAATTCTAAAGCAAAGAAAATATAAAGTTTAAATCAAAATACAAAGATAGACAGATAGGTAGTAATATAAATCTACTAATCCACAGACTCGATACTCAATTCTCCTCTGAGATCACTCATTGATTGCACATGAACAAAGAGGTTGTAGAAGGGTTGGAATGGAAATTCTTCAGTGGAATCCTCTTCTATTAACTTCATCCTCCTCATCAGTCGTATTAAGCTATCTTCTAAATGTCCAGAGTGCTCGAAATGTTCCTTCATCCTCCAGTCTAGATGATCAAAGAAATTGTAGATATTATTAATCACATTCATGAAATTTTGTACCACCTTTTCCAATTTCTTGATTAGGTGCAGGATCACCAAAGACTTATCAGGGACTTAGGGTTAAACTGGCAGTGAATTCTGAGATGATTGATCTACTATGATGGCCATGTCATTTTCATCTTCAGAAATTGGGAATCTCTCAGTTGGGTGCAAAGGCTTCCAAAGTAGCAGTACCTTTTCCCAATTTTCATAGGACACTTGGAACTGACTGTAAAATGAGAAAATTGTGGAAGGGTAGTCCAAGCCCATAAGTTGATCCATGAACGATCAGACCCAAAACTGACTTCACAATTATTGATCCAATGTCAATCGGCAGTCCCCTTTGAATGCAGTAATTCAAAATGACACTTTCTTTAGAAACTTTACCTATCTTCATTGTCGGTAACAATTTCACAGAAATGAAAAAGTGCCAATGTTTTGAAACGGAATTTAGGAGTGTTGCACAAAAACCAACATACTCATTTTCTCTTGTTTCCCAGTCGTCAGTTTTGTCCGTTAAATATAGGTAAATCTCATTCGTCTGGTTTCTCGTTGGGAGGAAATTGGAATAGTGACAGACAAGAACATTCTCTATCATATATAATTCATTGATCCATCCAGGAGTGAAAGTGATCCATCTTACTGGCACATAAAAAACTCCTTGTTTGATTCCATGTAAATTTGCATAAAATTTTTTCACCACTGGAACCACCACGACGGCGGTAGTGTAGCACAACACTTCCCATCTTTGCCGCACTATCAATTCTTCAATATCCGTCGTGGGATTATTCAATCCTCGATTTACGAATCCTCGTTCCTTGATCAATCTTTTCTTCGTCAGTAACTTGTTGAAGATTCACTGCATTTCCGCACTAATAAACTTTCGCCGATTGAAAACTCGCATTCTGGGATTATCAAGGGAATTGGACGCCATAAGAATAAAATTGGTGGAGTTTCACTTCATTTTCGAAGAGAAAATAAGAACTAGGAATTGAATTTTTAAGTTTAAAAAGACAATTCCCGCCCAAAAATCGTAAAAAACTGCCATTTGAACCCAAGTAACCGCCAATTCGCTGGTCTCACCGTCGGTGGGGTCGAGGGTGCCGTCGGCGAGCCTCTGTATTAATTTTGTCTGAACTGTCGGGAAAAACTCACCGTCAGCGGCGTCGAGGGTAGCGTCGGCGCCCAAGGCAAAATTTTCACAATTTTCGCTCTAGTTTGAATGCGTTCCAATTTTTCTTTATGGATCCTATTTTTAAGATATTTTAAGGGTAAATAAGAGTAGTAGAGCTTAATACTACCACATAATAACGATAATTTCAAATGAAAACTACTATAATCGTGACAAAAGTAAGGATAAATATGGGTTGCGTCCCATAAAGTGCCTGGTTTAACGTCGTCAGCCCGACCTATTAAGGTGTCATTCAGGTTGACTGATTATTAAAAGCTCTTTAAAATTTGGTCTTTTACCCTCATAATATGGTTTTAATCAGTGTCCATTTACTTTAAATCTATTTCCTGTCCTCCAATCTTCATTTCAACAGCTCCATAAGTATAAACTTGAGTCACAATAAAGGGTCCTAACCAACGAGACTTCAATTTCCTAGGAAATAACTTCAGCCTAGTGTTGTAAAGTAAAACTTCTTATCCTGGTTCACAGTTTTTTTGGTTAATCTTTAGATCATGCCATAACTTTAATTTTTTCCTTTTCTTGTCCTGGTTTAAATTTCTTCTGGTTAATCTTCCGATCATGCCATAACTTTAATTTTTCCTTATAAATTCTACATTATCATAAGATTCATTTCTTAATTCTTCCAATTCATTTAATTGTAACAATCTCTTCTTAAGTTGTTATAATAAGACTCATTTCTTAATTCTTCCAATTCATTTAATTCAAAGTTCTTCTGGTTAATCTTCCGATCATGCCATAACTTTAATTTTTTCCTTATAAATTCTGTCGTTATCATAAGACTCATTTCTTAATTCTTCCAATTCATTTATTTGTAACAATCTCTTCTTACCAAATAAGATTCATTTCTTAATTCTTCCAATTCATTTAATTGTAACAATCTCTTCTTACCAGCATATTAATCTTTCGATCATGCCATAACTTTAGCTTTTCCTTATAAATTCTATCATTATCATAAGATTGTTAATTCTTCCAATTCATTTAATTGTAACAATCTCTTCTTACCAACATCTTTCAAATTATAAATTAATTCCTTAATCACCCAATATGCTTTATGCTCCAATTCTACTGGTAAGTGACAAGTTTTTCCAAAAATCAGTCTGTAAGGAGTCATTCTAATAGGAGTTTTATAAGTAGTCCTGTAAGCCCATAATGCGGCATCTAGTCTAGTGGACAAATCTATTCTACTAGGGTTTACATTCTTTTCAAGTATTTGTTTAATCTCTCTATTAGAAACTTCAAACAGTTTTCTCAAGTATTTGTTTAATCTCTCTATTAGAAACTTCAGCTAACCCACTGGCTTGTGTCTTTTCAAGTATTTGTTTAAAGGCAGTAGAGATTCTATGAATAATATTAAACTTTTATGCCAATCTCTGAATGTATTTATTCTTTAAATGGGATCATCCGTTAGTGATAATCATTCTAGGCATTCTATATCTAGTGAAAATATCTTGCATTAAAAATCTTGAAACACTTTTAGCATCACAATGAGATAAAGCTTGTGCTTCAATCCACTTAGAAACATAGTCTACTTCAATTAATATATTTAAGTTTCCAAATGAAGGAATAAATGGTCCCATGAAATCTAATACCCAAACGTTAAAGATCTCAACTTTTAACATGAAATTCAGAGGCATTTCATTTCTTCTAGATATATTTCCTACTCGTTGACATCAATCATAAGTTTTTATGTATCTATAAACATCTTTAAAGATAGTAAGCTAATAGAATCAAGCTTGTAAAATTTTATAAGCAGTTTTATAAATTCTCATGTCCTCCAAATTCAGAATCATGACATTTCTGAATGATTAGCTCAGTTTCTTCATAAGGTATACATCTCCCCATAATCAAATCTTTACATTGTTTATATAAATAAGGCTCATCCCACAAATATGCTTTTGCATCATGAATAAATTTCCTTTGTTGTTGCAATGTCAGCATATGTGGCAAAATATCACTTACAATATAGTTAACAATATCAGCATATCATGGTATTTTCCACTCATTAATATTATAAAGTTCTTCATCAGGGAAACTATCTATAATTTCATTGTCAGTGTCATATGATTCATGATTTTCTAATCTTGACAAATGATCAGAAATTTGATTATCAATTCCCTTTCTATCAAATTTACAAATGATCAATAATTTGATTATCAGTTCCCTTTCTATCAATAACCACAAAATCAAATTCTTTCAAAAGTATCCATCTAATCAACCTTGGTTTGGCATCCTTCTTTTGCATCAGATATTTAATAGTAATCCATCTAATTAACCTTGGTTTGGCATCCTTCTTTTGCATCAGATATTTAATAGCAGAGTGACCACATCTAATCAACCTTGGTTTGACATCCTTCTTTTGCATCAGATATTTAATAGCAGAGTGATCGGTATGCAAAACACATTTAGCTCCAATAAAATAAGATCTGAATTTATCTAAAGCATACACAATAGCTAGTAACTCTTTTTCAATAACATTATAGTTAATTTGTGCATCATTAAGAGTTTTACTAGCGTAGTATATAACTTTAAAATTTTTTTCATACCTTTATCCAAGGATAGCTCCAATTGCATAATCACTATCATCATACATCAGTTCAAAGGCATTTAAACAACTATCAGTAAATTCAAATTTCTTGTCTTTTTCTAAAATTTGGCATAGAGGTTTGGTAATTGTTGAAAAATCTTTAAATAACGCCTGTAAAATCTAACATATCCAAGAAAACTCCTAACCTCTCTTACATTAGAAAGAGGTGTTAGTTTAGATATAACTTGACTTTTTGCAGGGTCTGCTTCCATACTATCTTCCAAAATTTTATGCCATAACACAATTCCTCCTGCAACCATTAATTGACATTTCTCCCAATTTAAAACCAAATTAGTTCTTTCGCATAACTCCAAAACTTTTTTAAGATAATTTAAGCATGCGTCAAATGATGTTTCAAACACAGAGAAATCATCCATAAATACTTCCAATCCATCATCACTTAACTTACTAAATAAGGACATCATACATCTCTGGAATGTTGCAGGTGCATTACATAATCCGAAAGGCATTCTTCGAAAAGCAAAAGTTCCAAAAGGACTAGTAAATGTTGTCTTTTCTTGATCCTCAGGAGCAATAGGAATTTGATGGTAACCGGTATATCCATCTAAAAAACAAAAATATTTGTGCCCAGCAAGTCTATCTACTATTTGATCTAAAAAGGGTAAAGGGAAGTGATCTTTCCTGGTGGAAGTGTTTAATTTTCTATAATCAATGTAAATACGCCACCTAGTAATTTGTTGATAGGTATTAATTCATTATTTTCTTTTGTTTCAACAGTCACTCCTCCTTTCTTCGGAACACAATGAATAGTGAATCATTATTTTCTTTTGTTTCAACAGTCACTCCTCCTTTCTTAGGAACACAATGAATAGGACTTACACACGCACTATCTGAAATAGGACATACAATATCTGTGTCTAACCATTTCAAAATTTCCTTCTTAACTACTTCTTTCATCATGAATTTAATCTCCTTTGTGGATCAACTCTTGGTTTTTATTGTTCATCTAATATAATCCTGTGCATACAGATTGAAGGACTGATTCCCTTAATATCAGCTAGGTCCAACCAAAAGCTTTCTTATATTTTTTCAATGTATCTAATAGTCTTTGCTCTTGCAGATCATTTCATTCTGAATATATAATAACAGGTAATGTAAATAAGTCTCCTAAAAACACATACTTCAAGTGGCTAGGCAATACTTTCAACTCAAGTTCAGGTGGTTTTATAATTGTCGGAAATAAATTTTTATCAGCATTTTCTGTAATATCCAACATCTCAAATCTTTCCTGAACATAATCTAATTCTTTATTTTCTAATTCGTCCATAATATATTTCTCACTCTCTTTAAATTGTTCTTTCTCTTCAAAATGTTCTTTAAAATATTCTTTCAATAGATGTTCATTAATTTCCATGCGAAAACATTCATTATCTCTTTCAACAACAGGGTATTTCATAGATTTCACAATGTTAAAAGTCACTTCTTGATCGTTAACTCTCATAGTTAATTCTCCTTTTTGAACATCTATCATAGATTTTCTAGTAGCTAAAAATGGTCTCCTTAAAATGATAGGTATTTCTTTTTCTTCTATCTATCATAGCTTTTCCAGTAGCTAAAAATGGTCTCCCTAAAATGATAGGTATTCCTTTATATTCCTCATATCTATCATAGCTTTTCCAGTAGCTAAAAATGGTCTCCCTAAAATGATAGGTATCTCTTTATCTTCCTCCATATCATAATGAAATCCACAGGAAAGATAAATTTATCAACTTTTACTAACACATCTTCTATAACTCCTTTATGATATGTAACTGAACGATCTGCTAACTGTAGAGTTACATAAGTAGGTGAGACTTCTCCTAATCCTAATGTTTTGAAAATTGATAGAGGCATAAGATTAATGTTGGCTCCCAAATCACGTAAAGCTCTTCCATAAAATTTTTCACCAATAGCACAGGGTATAGTGAAACTGTCAGAATCTACTAATTTTTCAGGAAGCTTTTTCTGAATAATTGCACTACACTCTTCGCTAAGTGCAACAGTTTCATTATCCGTGAACTTCCTTTTCTTGCTCAGAATATCTTTCATAAATTTCACATAATTGGGCATATACTCTAAAGCTTCTACGAAGGGAATATTCACTGTTAACTTCTTAAAAATTTCTAAAAACTTGGAAAATTGTTTATTCTGTTTGTGTTGCTTCAATATTTGAAGAAACGGTGGTGGAGGTTTCTCATTATGGAATTTCTTGGAAAATTATTTATTCTATTTAAGCTTCTACGAAGGGAATATTCACCGTTAACTTCTTAATAATTTCTAAAAATTTTGAAAATTGTTTATTCTCTTTATTGTGCTTATTCACCGTTAACTTCTTAAGAATTTCTAAAAATTTTGAAAATTTTTTATTCTGTTTATGTTGCTTCAGTCTTTGAAAAATGGCGTTTCTAAAAATTTTGAAAATTGTTTATTCTGTTTATGTTGCTTCAATCTTTGAGGAAACGGCGGTGGAGGTTCTCCCAGTAATTTTCATTGGTGTAAATGGATACTCTAAATCTGGGTATTCATGATCCTTTTCTTTTATGATATCCACTTTCTCTTTTTCAGTTTCAGTAATTTTCATTGGTGTAAATGGATACTCTAAATTTGGGTATTCATGATCCTTTTCTTTTTTGGTATCCACTTTCTCTTTTTCAATTTCTGTTTCTTTTTGCACTGTATTCATGATCCTTTTCTTTTTCTGTATCCACTTTCTCTTTTTCAGTTTTCGTTTCTTTTTGCCTAAATCTGGGTACTCATGATCCTTTTCTTTTTTGGTATCCACTTTCTCTTTTTCAGTTTCCATTTCTTTTTGCACTCTTGTCTCCAATTCTTTTCCACTTCGTAATTGTATCGCTTTGATTTGTTCTTTTCCTTGATCTTTAAGATTTGGTTCCACAGTACTAGGAAAAGTTCCTAATGTTTGGTTACTAAGCAGAGTAGCGATATGTCCCAATTGATTTTCTTGAATTTGTAATTGATTTCCTTGAATTTGTAATTGATTTCCTTGATTCTGCATTTGTTGACCCATGTTTAACATCAGCTCTTCCATAGAAAACTTATTTTCCTTAATTTGAGTGTTATTGTTAAATCCTAGAGGATAAGAAGGTCTATAGTTAACATTTCCTTGGTTGGGTGAATTTCCTAATGGGTTTAGTTGGTTGTTTGANTGAAATAACACAGGTGGAAAGAAAAACTCTAAATATAAATCATACCTCAGCATTGTAGGCATTTTCATCATTTTGAATTTTCCAAGCTTTCTCATAATTTTTACTTCACCTGGTCTATAACATTAGAAGCTTTCTACACATATAAACCATTAGAGAAATTTCTAGGTAATGAAATTTTGAAATAAGTATAAAACTAAAACATCAAACAAGCACAATATTTCCTAACACAACTACAAGACAAAATAATTAAAATTAAAATGCAAAACAAAAATTACATTACATTACAAAATACTACTCAACATTTATTATACTAAACATGCAAATTTAACTACCACACTAACTTTATAACAAAAACTAAAATTATCCAGGTACAACATAATAATAAAAATGAAAGTCCAAATACACATAAACATCCATTTACATTACAAAAGATCACAGAAATGAAATTACAAATACAAGTACATCAATTACATTCAAATTTCAAAATTCCAAACTATGTCTTCATCTCCTTAATTAGCAGGTGGATCGGTCTGATACTGAGAATATCAGGGCATTCAAGGAAAGTAACATTAGGCTCACCTCTATAGTGTCGGGCCTGAGCTTTGTAATAAGCTATATCAAAATTTGAATGCCTCTGAAGGTAGTCACTATCGTAATCATGTCAACGTTCTAAACCTCCAATCCTTTCATTTATCATCTCTATGCTCTACCATTGCAAGGTCAACTCATTCATAAAATCAGTCAAAGTTGGGGAACTAGAAGGTGGAAGGTCATAACTTATAGAGGGGACCTCTCTACTAGTAGAAGGCTCTTGACTCCTACTCCCAGTTCTCCATTGCTCGTGGGATTCATAAGTTTTTAAATTGGCCTTACTAATTGGTTTCATAAGGTAAACCCATTCTTCATCTCCAGCTTCCACTCCAGAAAGCTGACAAAGTGCATAAATAAGGCCAGGATGTCTTAGACCTCCACTTGTCTACTCCAAAAAGTTGGCAAAGTGCATAAATAAGGTCAGGATATCCTAGACCTCCACTTGTTTCACTCATAGAAAGTTGGCAAAGTGCATAAATAAGACCAGGATGTCCTAGACCTCCACTTGTTTCACTCCTTGCCGTAGTCAATATATTCTTAAAAATAATTCTCCCCACATTTATATTTCTATTATTCTGAATACAGAAATTTAGAATAGTTCTATCTCTAGTTACCTCACTATGGTGATAGGTCCCCACATTTATATTTCTATTATTCTGAATATAGAAATTCAGAATAGCTCTATCTCTTGTTACCTCACTATGGTGATAAGTCAGTAACGAGTGGAAATAAAATAGTGTCACGCTTAGAGGTGGCATTCAGCATGGAAGCAGAAAAATTTACCCGTTCTCGTTGCTTTATCTTCCATGTTTCTTTCCCATCGGTGAGAAAGTTGATCACATCATTCAGGGGGGCTTCCATCGTACTAAAGGATTCATAGTGGCAGCTATAAAAATTAGGGACTTCGTAAAAAGTGTTTATGCGGGCGGTATTAAATTCATAAGGAAATCCCCGCACTTGAACGATTCCATCTTCAGAATAGTTCACATTGGCGTAGAACTCCTTCACAACCATTGCATCAACTTTATTGGTGGTGTAACAAAAGTTTTCCCACCTCCGCTCGGCAATAACTCGTTTGATTTCTCCTCCCGGATTCTCAAAAACTCAATCTTGTATACATTTCTTTCTTTTAAATACTGAAGTAAATCTTGTTTGAGCCATCGCATTGACGAAGCGAGACTCGTCAAACTTAATTCGTCTCTTTTATCGTGGATCCATTTCAATCTAATCAAATTATAGAAAAATTCCAAAATATACTTCAAATATACAAATAATGGCTTCCAATAGTAATTCCAAGAGTTCAACACTAAGATCCATGAGTTTCTTCCCAATATTTTCTTCACATTCTCAAAATTTTTGGATCTCCTCAATGTGGAAGAAATCCATGGTGAAAATCAAATATTTTTAGTTTGAAGTGAAGCACTTACTTAGAGATGATCAAATCCGGTGTCAAAAAGCCTTGAAAATGCCTCCCAATCCAAGATCTCTCAAGCCCTAGGTCGAAAATTATGTTTTTAGGAGAAAGGGGATGATGAATAGTGGCGGTTGCTTGGTCAAAATCACGGTTAAAGGTGTTTTTTTTTGCAAACACACCGTCAATGGGGTCGATGGCACCGTCGATGTGCTCTATTGAATTTTTGAACCTGAGTCTAGGAAAAAATCCACTGTCTACAGCATCGAGGGCTTCGTCGGCGGGCTCTATTGATTTTGGTTCAATTCTCAGATTTTTGCAATTTCGATCAATTTCAAGCCTTAACGACATTGTTCAATATTTATAGACATAATTTTAAGTGACTAAATGATGTACTTATCCCAAATAAACTTTCACAACACAAAACATCACATTTATATATAAATTCCAAGGGGTACAATATACGTTATCCAACACACCTATGTCTGGTATTTTCTCAACCTCAACACAATAATTCAGCATCGCAATCCAAGTCACAACACTCAAAACGCTGAAAAAAAACATCCTATGTTTAGTCTCAACTATACTCAGATCGAAAAGCATAATTCTAAAGCAAAACAAATACAAAGTTCAAATCAAAATACATAGACAGACAGATAGGTAGTAATATAAATCTATTATTCTTCATATTCAGTACTAGATTCTCCTCTGAGATCACCCAATGATTGCACATGAACGAAGAGGTTTTAGAAGGGTTGGAATGGAAATTCTTTAGTAGAATCCTCCTCTATTAATTTTATCCTCCTCATCAGCCGTATCAAACTATCTTCTAAATGTCCAGAGTGATCAAAATGTTATTTCATCCTCCAGTCTAGATGATCGAAGAAATCAGAGATATTATTAATTGCATTCATGACATTTTGTACCTCCTTCTCTAATTTCTTGATTCGGCGCAGGATCACCAGAGTTTTGTATGCAATTAAGGGTTGAGCTGGCAGTGAATTTTGAGATGATTGATATACTATAATGGCCATGTCATTTTCATCTTTAAAAGTTGGGAATCTCTCAGTTGGGTCCAAAGGCTTCCAAGGTACCAGATTTTGTAGGACACTTAGAACTGGATCAGAGGAGAAAATTGTGGAAGGGTGTCCAAGCCCATAAGTTGATCCATGAACGATCAGGCCCAAAATCGACTTTGCAATTATTGATCCAATATCGATCGGCAATCCCCTTTGGATGAAGTAATTCAAAATGACACTTTCTTTAGAAACTTTACCGATCTTCATAGTCAGTAACTGTTTCGCAGAAATAAAATTGTGTCAGTGTTTCGAAATGGGATTTAGGAGTGTCACAGAAAAACTAACGTACCCATTCTCTCTCATTTCCCAGTCGTCAGTTTCGTCCATTAAATATTGGTAAATTTCTTTCATCTGGTTTTTTTGTCGAGATGAAATTGGAATAGTGGCAGATAGGAATGTTCTCGATCATGTATAATTCATTGATCCATGCAGGAGTGAAAGTTATCCATCTACCTCGTACATAAACAACTCTCTGGTTGATTCCATGCAAATTTGCATAAAATTCCTTTGCCACAGGAACAATCACGATGGTGGTAGTGTAGCACAACACTTCCCATCTTTGCCGCACAATCGTCTCTTCAATTGCCGTCGAGGGATTATTCAATCTGCAATTTACGAATCCTCATTCCTTGATCAATCTTTTCTTTGTGAGTACCTTATTGAAGATTCGCTGCGCTTTCGCACTAATAAACTTTCACAGATTGAAAACTCGCATTCTGGGATTATCATAGGAATTAGATGCCATAAAAATGAAACTGGTGGAGTTTCACTTCATTTTTGGGGGAAAATATGAACTTGGAATCGAATTTAGGAGGTTAAAAGGGTAACTCTCGCCCAAAAATTGCCAAAAACCGCCATTCAGACTCCAGAAACTGCCATCTCGCCGGTCTCATCGTCGGCGGCGTCAAAGGCGCCATCGGCAAGCCTCTGTATTTATTTTACCTAGACTCTCAAGAAAAACCCACCTTTGGCGGCATCGAGGGCGCCGCCAGCGCCTAAGGCAAAAACAACACAGTTTTGCTCTGGTCCGAATGCATTCCAATTTTTCCTTATAGATCCAACTCTTATGATGATTCAAGGGTAAATAAGAGTGTTAGAGCTTAATACTACCACAAAATAATGATAATTTCAAATAAAAACTACTATCCTCATAGGTAAAGTAAAGATAACTATGGGTTGCCTCCCATAAATTGCTAGGTTTAATGTCGTCAGCCCGACCTATTTAGGTGTTATTCAGGTTGACTGATCATTAAAACCTCTTTAAAATTCGGTCTTTTAACCTAAAAATATAGTTTTAATATGTGTCCATTTACTTTAAATCTATTTTCAGTTTCTTGATCTTCAATCTCAACTGCTTAAGTATAAACTTGAGTCACAGTAAAGGGTCCTAGCCAACGAGACTTCAATTTCCCAGGGAATAATTTCAGCTTAGTGTTGTAAAGAAAACTTCTTGTCCTGGTTCAAAGTTCTTCTGGTTAATCTTCCGATCATGCCATAACTTTAGCTAAACTTCTTGTCCTGGTTCAAAGTTCTTCTGGTTAATCTTCTGATCATGCCATAACTTTAGTATTTTCTTATAAATCCCGTCGTTATCATAAGATTCATTTCTTAACTCTTTCAATTCATTTAATTGTAACAATCTCTTCTTACCAGCATTATTCAAATTATAATTGAATTCATTAATTGTCTAATATGCTTTATGCTCTAACTCTACTAGTAAGTGGCAAGTATTTCCAAAAATCAGTTTGTAAGGAGTCATTCCAATAGGAGTTTTATAAGTAGTCCTGTAAACTCATAAGGCGGTATCCAGTCTAGTGGACTAATCTACCCTTCTGGGATTTACAATCTTTTCAAGTATTTGTTTAATCTCTCTATTAGAAACTTCAACTAACCCATTGGTTTGCGGATGATATGCAGTAGAGATTCTATGAATAATATTAAACTTTTCTGCCAATATCTGAATATATTTATTCCTAAAATTGGATCCTCCGTCAGTGATAATCATTCTAGGCATTCCGTAACTAGTGAAAATAGTTTTCATTAAAAATGTTAAAACAATTTTAGCGTCACAGCGAGGTAAAGCTTGTGATTCAATCCACTTAGAAACGTAGTCTACAGTAATTAATATATATAAGTTCCCACATGAAGGAATAAATGATCCCATAAAATCTAATCCCCAAACATCAAAGATACTTCTAACTGAAATTTAGAGGCATTTCATTTCTTCTAGATATATTGCCTACTCGTTGACATTGATCACAAATTTTTATATATCTATAAACATCTCTAAAGATAGTAGGCCAATAAAATCCAGCTTGTAAAATTTTATAAGCAGTTTTATCAATCCCAAAATGTCCTTCAAATTTAGAATCATGACATTTCTGAATGATTAGCTCAGTTTCTTCATAAGGTACACATCTCCTCATGATAAGGTCCTTACATTATTTATATAAATAAGGCTCATCCCAAAAATATACTTTTGCATCATGAATGAACTTCCTTTATTGTTGCAATGTTAGCATAGGTGGCAAAATATAGTTAACAATATCAGCATACCATGGTATTTTCCATTCATTAATATTATAAAGTTGTTCATCAGAGAAACTATCTGTAATTTCATTATCAATGTCAGATAATTCATGATTTTCTAATCTTAACAAATGATCAACAATTTGATTATCATTTCCCTTTCTTTCAATAACCACTAGATCAAATTCTTGCATCAAAAGTATCCATCTAATTAACATTGGTTTGACATCCTTCTTTTGCATTAGATATTTAATAGCAGAGTGATCAGTGTGCACAACACATTTAACTCCAATTAAATAAGATCTAAACTTATCCAAAGCATACACAATAGCCAGTAACTCTTTTTCAGTAACAGTATAGTTAATTTATGCATCATTAAGAGTTTTACTAGCGTAGTCTATAACTTTGAAAATATTTTCATACCTTTGTCCAAGAACAACTCCAATAGCATAATCACTAGCATCACACATCAATTCAAATGATTTCTCTCAGTTAGGTGAAACTGTAATAGGAGCTGTAATTAATTTTTTCTTTCATAACTCAAAGGTATTTAAACAGCTTTCAGTAAATTCAAATTTCTTGTCCTTTTCTGAATGTTGGCATAGAGGTTTGGTAATTTTTGAAAAATTGTTAATAAAATGTCTGTAAAAACCAACATGTCCAAGAAAACTCTTAGCGGTGTTACTTTATATATAACTTGAATTTTTGCAGGGTCTGCTTCCATACGATCTTCCAAAATTTTATGCCCTAATACAATTCCTCCTGCAACCATAAATTGACATTTATCCCAATTTAGAACCAAATTAGTTCTTTCACATAACTCTAAAACTTTTTCAAGATAATTTAAGCATATGTCAAATAATGTTCCAAATACAAAGAAATCATCCATAAATACTTCCAATCCATCATCAATTAATTTACTAAATATGGACATCATACATCTCTGGAATCTTTCAGGTGCATTACATAATCTAAAAGGCATTCTTTGAAAAATTCCAAAAGGACTAGTAAATGTTGTCTTTTCTTGATCCTTAGGAGCAATAGGAATTTGATCGTAACCAAAAGGACTAGTAAATATTGTCTTTTCTTGATCCTCAGGAGCAATAGGAATTTGATGGTAATCAAAAGGACTAGTAAATGTTGTCTTTTCTTGATCCTCAAGAGCAATAGGAATTTGATGGTAACCTATATATCCATCTAAAAAATAAAAATGTTTGTGCCAACCAAGTCTATCTACTATTTGATCTAAAAAGGGTAAAGGGAAGTGATCTTTCCTGATGGCAGTGTTTAGTTTTCTATAATCAATGCAAATATGCCACCCAGTAACTTGGCTGATAGGTATTAATTCATTATTTTCTTTTGTTTCAATAGTCACTCCTCCTTTCTTAGATACACAGTGAATTGGACTTACCCACGCACTATCTGAAATAAGATATATACTTCCAGTGTCTAACCATTTCAAAATTTTCTTCTTAACTACTTCTTCCATCCTAGCATTTAATCTCATTTATGGATCAACTCTTGGTTTATATTTCTCATCTAATATAATTTTGTGCATATAGATCAAAGGACTGATTCCCTCAATATCAGCTAAGGTCCAATAAAAGCTTTCTTATATCTTTTCAATGTATCTAATAGTCTTTGCTCTTGCAAATCATTTAATTATGAAGATATAATAACAGGTAATGTAGATGAGTCTCCCAGAAACACATACTTCAAGTGTCCTCTTGCAAATCATTTAATTCTGAAGATATAATAACATGTAATGTAGATGAGTCTCCCAAAATCACACATTTCAAGTAGCTAGGAAATATTTTCAACTCAAGTTCAAATGAAAAACACATACTTCAAGTGGTTAGGTAATGTTTTCAACTCAAGTTCAGGTTGTTTTATAATTCATAATAACAGGTAATGTAGATGAGTCTCCTAAAAATACATACTTCAAGTGGTTAGGCAATACATTCATCTCAAGTTCAGGTGGTTTTATAATCGATCACATACTTCAAGTGGCTAGGCAATACTTTCAACTCAAGTTCAGGTGATTTTATAATTGACGACACATACTTCAAGTGGCTAGGCAATACTTTCAACTCAAGTTCAGGTGGTTTTATACTTGACGAAACTATATTCTTATCAGCATTTTCTGTAATATCCAACATCTCAAATCTTTCCTGAACATAATATAATTCCGCATTTTCTAATTTGTCCAGAATAACTTCATCACTTTCTTCAAATTATTATTTCTCTTCAAAATGTTCTTTAAAATATTCTTTCAATAGATGTTCATATATTTCCATGCGTAAACATTCATTATCTCTTTTAATAGCAGGGTATTTCATAGATTTCACAATGTTAAAAGTTACCTGATCATTAACTCTCATAGTTAATTCTCCTTTTTAAACATCTATCATAGCTTTTCCAGTAGCTAAAAATGATCTCCCTCTCATAGTTAACTCTCCTTTTTGAACATCTATCATAGCTTTTCCAGTAGCTAAAAATGGTGTTCATAGTTAATTCTCCTTTTTGAACATCTATCATAGCTTTTCCAGTAGCTAAAAATGGTCTTTTTATCTCTTTCAACAGCAAGGTATTTCATAGATTTTACAATATTAAAAGTCACTTCTTGATCGTTTACTCTCATTAATTCTCCTTTTTGAACATCTATCATAGCTTTTCCAGTAGCTAAAAATGGTCTCCCTAAAACGATTCTTCTTTTTGAACATCTATCATAGCTTTTCCAGTAGCTAAAAATGGTCTCCCTAAAATGATAAGTATTTCTTTATCTTCCTCCATATCCTTTTTGAACATCTATCATAGCTTTTCCAAATGGTCTCCCTAAAATGATAGGTATTTCCTTATCTTCCTCCATATCTAAAATAATGAAATCCACGGGAAAGATAAAGTTATCAACTTTTACTAACACATCTTTTATAACTCCCATAGGATATGTAACTGAATGATCTGCTAATTGAAGAGTTACAGAAGTCGGTGAGACTTCTCCTAATCCTATTTTTTTTAAAATTGATAGAGGCATAAGATTAATGTTGGCTCCCAAATCACATAAAGTTTTTCCATAAAATTTTTCACCGATAGCACACCGTATAGTGAAACTACCAGGATCTTTTAATTTTACAGGAAGCTTTTTCTCAATAATTACACTACACTCTTCACTAAGTGCAACGGTTTCGTTATCCGTGAACTTCCTTTTCTTGTTCAGAATATCTTTCATAAATTTCACATAATTGGGCATTTGCTCTAAAACTTCTACGAAGGGAATGTTTACCATTAACTTCTTAAGAATTCTTACAAATTTGGAAAACTATTTATTTTGTTTAAGCTTCTACGAAGGGAATATTCACCGTTAACTTCTTAATAATTTCTAAAAATTTTGAAAATTGTTTATTCTCTTTATTGTGCTTATTCACCGTTAACTTCTTAAGAATTTCTAAAAATTTTGAAAATTTTTTATTCTGTTTATGTTGCTTCAGTCTTTGAGGAAACGGTGGTGGAGGTTTCTCCATAGTAATTTTCATTGGTGTAAATGGATACTCTAAATCAACTCATGATCCTTTTCTTTTTTGGTATCCACTTTCTCTTTTTCAGTTTCCGTTTCTTTTTGTGCCCTTGTCTCCAATTCTTTTCCACTTCATAGTTGTATCGCTTTTATCTATTCTTTTCCTTGATCTTTAGGATTTGGTTCCATAGTACTCGAAAAAGTTCCTAGTGTTCGGTTACTAAGTGTAGTAGCGAGATGCCCTAATTGGTTTTCAATATTATTAATAGCAGTTCCTTGATTTTGTAATTGATTTCCTTGAATTTGTAATTGATTTCCTTGAAGTTGTAATTGATTTCCTTGATAATGTAATTGTTGACCCATGTTTAATATCAACTCTTCCATAGACAACTTCTTCTCCTTAATTTGAGTGTTACTGTTAATTCCTAGAGGATAAGAATGTCTATAGTTTACATTTCCTTGGTTGGATGAATTTCTTAATGCGTTCACTGGGTTTTTGCCCATTGTTGATTTGTAGAAGAATTGTTATTCCAATTAAAATTTGGATGATTCTTCCAAACTGGGTTACAATAGTTCAGGTCTATAGTTAACATTTCCTTAGTTGGATGAATTTCCTAATGGGTTCACTGGGTTGTTCGCCATAGTTAACATTTTCTTGGTTGGATGAATTTCCTAATGGGTTCACTGGGTTGTTTGCCCATTGTTTATTAACATTTCCCTGGTTGGATGAATTTCCTAATGGGTTCACTGAGTTGTTTGCCCATTGTTGGGGTCTATAGTTAACATTTCCTTGGTTGGATGAATTTTCTAATGGGTTCATTGGGTTGTTTGCACATTGTTGATCGTAGAAGATTGTTATTAATTAAAATTTGGATGATTCTTCCAACCTGGGTTATAATAATTTGAATATGAATTGTTATTCCAATTAAAATTTGGATGATTCTTCCAACTTGGGTTATAATAGTTCGAATAATGGTTGTTGGGTCTATTAATAGTGTTTAAAGTCTCATATGAAGGTTGAACATCCACAAATCGCCCAGATGAATTCTCTTCCATCATAGGAAGCGTTGGAGAATAATTCATCCCATAATGATCTAAACAGATGAATTCTCTTCCATCATAAGAGGTGTTGGAGAATAATTCATCCCATAATGATCTAATATCTTTGATATTGCAGCAATCTGCAAAGCTAACATAGATATTGGATCAGAATCATGGATGAGCTACTCTTTTAGGATTTACCCTTTCAGAGGGCCATTAAAAATTGTTGGTAGCCATCTCTTATATTAATGAATAAGCCTCATCAAAAGGTTTTGATATTAACGAACCACCAGCCGCAGCATCTATAATCGATCTAAGTGATCCTATTAATCCACTATAAAAATTATAAATTATTAACAATCTGGTAACGAATGATGAGGGCATTTCCTAAGAAGATCTTTAAATCTCTCCCAAGCTTCGTATACTGACTCTCCATCAATTTGACAGAACGATGTTATGTCATTTCTAAGTTTAACAAATTTGGTTGGAGGGAAATATTTGGATAGAAATTTTTGTGACAATTCTCCCCAAGCTCTAATAAATCCTGGTACTAATGAATTTAACCACATCTTAGTCTTATCTTTGAGTGAAAAAAGAAAAAGTCTAAGTATAACAACATCGTTTGAAACTCTGTCATATTTAAAAGTAGCACACAGTTCTAAAAGCCTAGTGAGGTGTAAATTAGGATCTTCATTTGGTGTACCTCCAAATTGATTATTTTGTACCATTTGCACAATAGCAAGGTTAAGCTCAAATGAATTAGCAGCTACATCAAGATTTTGGATATATAAGTGAATTTCATCTACTGTAGGATTTGCATTCTCGTAGGGGTCTAGGTTGGTGTTCATTCTCTATTCCTTGATTATTCATGTTGTTTTCCATTTCAGAATTCCTAGTTTTTTTTCTCAATCTTCTAATTTTTCTAACAGTGCGTTCTAATTTCAAATCGTAGGGTATAAAATTTTCAGGTCCAAATTTACGCATAGAATTTGAAATCAGTACAGAGTAAAATAGTTACTAAATATTAAAATAATTTCCAATTCAAGTAAAAATTTTCTAATAATCTTAATTTGTCGGTTACTCTAATTGTGATTTTTGTTTACTCACTCCACGACAACAACGCCAAAAACTTGACCGCGAGTTTATATATGCTTAAAAATAGAAGTATTTAATATTGCTGCTAAAAGATTTAATTCCTCAGCAACTGTACCAAAACCTAATAACAGTTATAGATTTGATAAATATGGACATAATAAACATTTAATAATTGTAAAGTCACACTCAAAAACGCAAGTATATGTATCGCTCAAGTAATATAGAGCTCTAATGGAGCCCTAGATATCGATCCCACAGAGAGTAATATTAGACTTACGAATTAAGACTTTAGAAAAACAATACTTTAATTACAATGACGAAGTTCAATCTACTTATCAGTCACTAATAGGTAATTAAAATAAATATGTAATTTTAATAATTATTAAATAACTAATTATACTAATAAATGTTCAAATGTGATATTCAAGATATAAGAAAGCATCATTCTACTTATCAAAAAATTATAGTGAATGGATAAAATGAATTAGTTCAAATTATATTGTGCCAAATAGGAGCATACTTATTCTTTACCCTTTGGTCCAGGCATAAAGAATATTGACTAATCCTACCATATTTACTGAATCTGCAGCTAGGCTGGGAGGATACCGGCTCTCACTTTGGAGCTCCCATGTTCCCTTCGCCTGAGGGATAACATCTACACTTCAGCACCCAAACGGTAGGACCGAATTGGANTCTTGATTTTTATCAAGAGTCTTCTTAGGTGACTTTGATCATTTAAGATGTAATTAACTATAGGGGCTTGCCTTTATAAGAAGCATGTCTGAACCCAGCTTAAAATAAACTCTATTTAATCCCTTATATTAAAAAGCAAATAGGAAGCATGTCCGAACCCAGCTTAATATAAACCCTATTTAACCCTTTATATTAAATAGGGGTTTGTCGGCAAATACAAAGGTTTCACAGACCAAACGGACGTCATACTTTCCTTAGTTTATTTGGTCATGTCTGAACCCAACTTAATATAAACCCTATTTAATCCTTTATATTAAATAAGGGAACTTGTTGGCAAATACAAAGGTTTCGCAGACCAAACGGACGTCATACTTTCCTTAGTTTATTTGATCAAACCTCATCACAAAGGTTTCGCAGACCAAACGGACGTCATACTTTCCTTAGTTTATTTGATCGAGCCTCATTTTTATGTCTTGTGTTTATCCTTCGGGTTAGATACAGGATCTGAGGTACAGTGCTCTTCCATTTTAAACTATGATAAATATGGGTCGGTTTGATTTCATACTACAATGTCCTTCCGAAGCGGGCGGCGGGATTTTGATTCCAGCAACCGACAACTTCTTACAGGTAACTCCCCAAAAACCAACCCGAAATAACGCTGACAATGTATAAATATAATATTCAATAATGTTAAAGTCGAATTTGTCAACACGATTATACATATCGCTCAAGTAATATAGGGCTCTAATGGAGTCCTAGATATCAATCCCACAGGGAGTAGTTTAGAATTATGGACTAAGACCTATACGTATCGCTCAAGTAATATAGGGCTCTAATGGAGTCCTAGATATCGATCCCACAAGGAGTATAGAATCACGGACTAAGACCTTAGGAAAGCAATACTTTAATCACAAAAACAATGTTCAATTTATCTTATTGTCACTAATAGGCAATTGAAATAAATAGATAATTTTAATAACTAATAAATAATTAATGATAACACTAATAGGCAATTGAAATAAATAGATAATTTTAATAACTAAAAATAACTAATGATATAAAGTAATAGACAATTGAAATAAATAGGTAATTTTAATAACTATTAAATAACTAATGATACTAATGAAGGTTTAACTTTAATCACAACAACGACGTTCAATTTGCTTATCTATCACTAATAGATATAATTTTAATAACTAATAAATAACTAATGATATAAAGTAGGGTTTAATTGTGATATTCAATTTATAAGAAGCATCCAAATTATACTGAATGGATAAAATGAATTAGTTCAATTTATATTGTGTCAAATAGGAGCATACCTATTCTCTATCCTTTCGTCCAGGCATAAAGAATATTGACTAATGCTATGCTTGTTTACTGAATCTTTAGCTAGGCTGGGAGGATACCGGTTCTCACTTCAGAGCTCCCACGTTCCCCTCTAAGATCTACACTTCAGCACCCAAACAATAGAACCGAATTGGGGATTTTAGTCTGTCACTCTAAGATCTCCGATTCTAAGCCCGAGAATAATATTTCCCTATTTATTTGCACCCAACTTCCAAGGGCTTTGACCTCCCTGAATCTTGGATGTAATCTTCACTTTAGTTGTAAAACTCAACATATTTTAACAAATCAATTGGCTAGATTGAAAGTAAATTAAGATCGAAGTGAAAAGATCATCACAGTTTCTTGAACATTTTCATGTTTTCGCCAATTCAAATCACCATTTCACAAATCTGAAGTTAAGGAGAAAGACAGAGAAATCTACTCAGAATTCATGAGGAAAATACAACAAAACTTGAAATTCATAAATGAAATCAAAGTCATACAAACTACAATCAGTAAATAAGTTATCTCTAAATTCTCCCTGAAAACTCCTCGAAGTTCCTCTGAATCTCTTCCTTTCTTTACAACACACAGAATTCTTCTTCAGAACACTCCTCGAAGTTCCTCTGAATCTCTTCCTTTCTTTACAGCACACAAAATTCCTCTTCAAAGTAGCAAGGAGGAATAAGTCTCTCACTTTCCCTCCACTCTTACAATTTCTCAAAGAAATCCTCACAATTGTTACACACTAATGGAACCTCTCTAACTTCCAGGCTCTCCAGGACCTCCAGGACCTCCAGATCCTCCAAGACCTCCAGGTCCTCCAGGACCTGCAAGGCCTCCAGATCATTCAGGACCTCTAGATCCTCCAGGACCTCCTGATCCTCCAAGTTCTCTTAATTTTTGGCCAAAATGTTCTTTTAAAGTCGTGGATGAGCTTTCTTAAGAGTTACCTAAGCATCTCTTAAAAAATTGCCCTTATCCAAAGCTTGAGCAGGCATAACCGTGGATCTCACCGTCGGCGGCCTCGAGGGTGCTGTCAGTGGGCTTCTGAAGATTTTTTCCTGTAGTCTCGGGAAAAACTTGTCGTCGGCGGGGTCAAGGGTGCCTTCGGCGGCTTAGTTCAAATCTTCACATTTTGGTCCTTTTCACTCCAAATTCACTCCTTTTTGTATCTTTTTGTTCCAATGACCCTAATTCATCATTCCTACAACCAAACATCAAAAATACTTTTCTTTAAAGAGCAATAACATCAAAAAAAGTATAAAATAGGTATGAAAATCTCAACATATTTTCCTTTGGTCAGTTGCTTCCCCTAAAGCTCTTAGTTTAACGTCATCATCCCGACCTATTCATGTATTACTCTGATTGACTGAACATTAAAATCTCTTTAAAATTTGGTCTTTTACCCTCAAAATACGGCTTTAATTTGTGTCCATTTACTTTAAATCTTTTCCCAGTCTTTTGATCTTCAATTTCAACAGCTCCGTAAGTATAAAATCGAGTCACAGTAAAGGGTCCTAACCAACGAGATTTTGATTTCCGATGGAATAACTTCAGCCTTGTATTGTAAAGCAATACTTCTTGTCCTGGTTCAAAGTTGTTGGCGTTATTTCAGGTTGTTTTGTGGGGTTGCCCATAAGAAGCTGTCGGTCGCTGGAATCAAAATCCCATCACCCGCTTCGGAAGGACANTTTCTAAATTATTAAAATTTGGAAGTTTATTAAAATTAAATGATCCTGGACTTATGGGTATGACTTTTAAAGTCAATAATTAATCAATTTAACACCCTTATTTCGATTTTCAAATAAAAATTCAATTTATGAATCATGACTGCTTAAAGCTTAACCTTTTCAAAACTAATTAAAACACTCACCTAGGTCATAAGGGCTTAGTGGTGACTTAGGCCAAATCAAAATTGACTAAATAAGGACTAGAGAAATAAACATAACATAATTAAACATCCTTGAAACACCACTAAGCCTAATTAAAAAATTTGGCTAAGTTTTCAGGTTACACAACTTTGCCCTTTAAGGAAATTCACTCACATAATTTTCAAATTAAATAATAAATGATAATTACCCCTTTCTTATGGATAATTAAGACATCAATGTTCACTAAGCATTAGAATTATTCACAGGATGAACCATTAAGCAACATAATAAGTTTAAATGGACTCGAGGCTTTTCACCAGTTGGTGAGAGGGAGGCATGGACCTGCTTCCTCCTCCTAACTTGTTGGATACCTTAGAGGTCTATTAAACTTAATATACTTTACTCAATGAAATCATCCTTAAATAAACTTTTAAGGTCTCACCAAACCACTAGAACTTTACTTTTCCTGCTCTTCATAAATGCCCTCACATGCATTTTTAAGTTTGAGGTGGTGGAACGAGAAGACTCGCCAGGTACGCTTTTACAGTTTATAGTACAGTCTCACTTGTGCCTTTTTCTTGCATGCTTCTCTTTATGCTTACGTTGTTTCTTTTTTATACTTGCATTTACCTACATGTATGAAAATAATATAAACTTGCATGTTAACTAAATCTAAAGCCCAAAACCAAAACTAAAATGAACCAAGATAAAATTCACCGCCATAACATTCAAAATATAGAAAACTCAAAATTTAAACAAAAACATCACCCAAAACTACAATTACAACAAAATTAAGATTTACTATTGGATGATCGGGAATCCCTCAGAGGAGGTAACCTACGGTTGCTAACGAGGCTTCCCACAGTTTAAATGAAATTATGGAACTCATTAAGTTGGGTTTAGTAAGTTCATTTGTACTAAGTAGATGTAATAGCTCATTAAGTTGAGTTTAGTAAGTTCATTTGGACTAAGTGAATCTAATATAAAATAGTGGTGCCGGAACGTGTTGGGTTTAGTAAGTTCATTTGGACTAAGTGAATCCAATAGAAAATAGTGATGCCGGAACGAGAGTTGGGTTTAGTAAGTTCATTTGGACTAAGTGAATCCAATAGAAAATAGTGATGTCGGAACGAGTTAGTAAGTTCATTTGGACTAAGTGAATCCAATAGAAAATAGTGGTGCCGGAACGAGGGACCTGTAAGTTCATTTGAACTAAGTGAATCCAATAGAAAATAGTGATGCCGGAACGAGGGAACCGCAAACCATTTGGACTAAGTGAATCCAATAGAAAATAGTGATGCCGGAACGAGGGAACCGTAGGACCCATCATTTGGACTAAGTGAATCCAATAGAAAATAGTGATGCCGGAAAGAGGGAACCGTAGGATCCTAATTTTGGACTAAGTGAATCCAATAGAAAAAAGTGGTGCCGGAATGAGAGAACCGTAGGATCCTAACTCGACACTAAGTGAATCCAATAGAAAGTAGCGGTGTCGGAACGAGGGAACCGTAGGATCCTAAC
Organism: Phalaenopsis hybrid cultivar; assembly: GCA_002079205.1. Taxonomy (NCBI): domain Eukaryota; kingdom Viridiplantae; phylum Streptophyta; class Magnoliopsida; order Asparagales; family Orchidaceae; genus Phalaenopsis; species Phalaenopsis hybrid cultivar. The sequence continues at coordinate 6,076 of JXCR01095598.1, read as the reverse complement.
CGGTGTTCACCCTAATCAACTTTAACATGCCCCCATAAAATTTAAAGAACTTCAACCATAAGGCCACCTGATTTGACATCAACTTTAATATGCCCTCATAAAATTTAAAGAACTTCAACCATAGGGCCACCTGATTTGACAGTAAAACTTGACACACTAGAAAACTCAAACTCATCGCGTCGAGGAACTTGGAGCTAGCATGGTGGGCAGCACGACCATCTTCAACAGCAAAAATTGTCTTCTCTAACTAAACCAATCTTCCTTCCTTAGACTTTAATAACAAAGCCATATGACTTCGAGGTTTCTTGCTTATGTCACGTAAATCCTCACGTCATCTTTAGGCCTTTGCATAGCCCTACTATACAACATAATCACTAACTTGTCTTAGGATTCCGAGGTTGTCGTTTATCATAACCTAAATCCTCACATCTTTCATGCTATTTGTGTGATCATTCACACGAATGTATGCCCTAACTAATAAAATTGGCAGGATGAAACAATTAATATTTTCTCCACTAAATTGAAGCCAAACATTAGGATAGCTTGGAAAGTCATCGAGGTTCTCCTGTAGGATCCATGACATTCCATTGTTCTTCCTCCTTTAGATTCTACAATAAAATGTTCAAAATTTGAATCAATCCCCTTTCACACCTTTACGTCTGATTTCATTGAAAAGTCCTACCTTTTGAAGTTTCTTAAAGATAATATTTCCTGATTTTTATCGAGAGTCTTTTTAAATGACTTTGGTAATTTAAGATGTAATTAACTATAGGGGCTTACCTTTATAGGAAGCATGTCTGAAATAGCTTAATATAAACCCTATTTAATCCTTTATATTAAATAGGGGAACTTGTCGGCAAATACAAAGGTTTCGCATACCAAATGATCGTCATACTTTCCTTAGTTTATCTGATCGAGCGTCATCCTCAAGTCTTGTGTTTACCCTTCGGAATAGATATAGGATTTGAGGTACAGTGCTCTTTCATTTTAAAACTATGAAAAATATGGGGTCAGTTTAATTTTGTACTTCAACGTCCTTCCAAAGAGGGCGAAGGGATTTCAATTTCGGTAACCGACAGCTTATTACGACCAACTCTCCACAAACCCCTGAAGTAGCGCCGACAAATAGTTTAGTAGTTACTCTTTAAACTTTTCATTTCAGTTTTGCTAATAGATAAATAATTTAGTTTTGATAATATCTTAACATTCAAAATTAGTGACAGTAACTTTTTCTTACTTTATGTGAATTTTCTAGTTAATTTATCATTGCAAATTTAAACCTTTCCACGTAGGATCAATTTTTAGGGCTTAAATAGAAAATCCTTTATTACTTGATAATGATATGTATACTTGCAAAGAATCACAACCTTAATTGCTTAAATTTCTTATTTATAAAATATTCCATCAAGCTTTTGGCAATGTTGCATAGCGGAGTCAACTTTTTATTTTTCGCAAAAATATATTTCATCATGGATCAGTCCTCGTGGCAGCTGAGGGGAATGGTGGCCTGAAATAGCGGAGCACCGCATGTTCTTTCGGACCTGCATAGGATCTAGTCAGCGCCTCGCAAAATAAGGTAAAAAATAAGTGATTTTTGAATTATTTCAAATTCCTAAACTTCAAAAATCCATATCTTTCTATAAAGAAATCCAAAAACTAAAATTAAATTATATCCACTTTCTCAGTGAAAAAAGGAGAATAATGTGGACTAAAAATAAAAATTATTTGTCAAACCTATAATTTTTAATAAATTAAATAACCTCTATGGTATTTTAATTCTCCAAGACTAAAGAAGGCTCACCATGACTTGAAATTTTTAGGGTTCATTCCTCATTGTAGAGGAGATGTCCTCTGATTTTTCTAAGGTCAAAGAGCATCCCTATTTTTGTAGGCCTAATTTTCAAGTTAGGGTGAACATTTTGGTATATTTTAATTATATAAATCAAAATATCACTTGGAAAATTATGAGAATAATTTTGATAAGTTTCTCATGGTCAGACAAGTCTAAGAAAAATATTATACTATTTTGAATTATCTTGTGAATTTTTATATTTAATTAAATGTAAATATCTTGTATTAATTCATGTAAATTAAATACTTTTAAAAAATTAACAAAATCAATCCCACATTGTTCATAAAAATCATGTTTATCCACTGTAAAAATTTGAAAATTATTTTGCTAAGCCCATCCACTAAAGTTAATTTTCTAAGAGACCTTATATTTTTGTACAAAAATAATTATAAAAAATTTTGAAAAGTGGTTTTCTGAGTTCCTTGTGATCATGGGTACTTACGAAAATTAAAAGTTATTTTTTGTAAAGCACTTGATTTGTTTTGCTTCATTTTGGATTTAAAATAATTAAAATAAATTAAAAATCTCAAAAAATATCAAAATATTTTAAAATGTGTGTAATTGTCCTATGATAACTTGGCACTCATTAAAGTATTTTTTTCCAATTTTCCTTACTTATAAATAATTTTTTAGAAGCTTAAAAATGAACTTTCCTTATTCTCCCATTAAATTTATTGTAATAAATTAATTCAAAAAATCATGACCTTTTGCTTATGTATTTCTCTGATCTAAGAAAATCTTTAATCATTTTCTCATAAATAAAAACTTCTTTTTGGAAAGTTAAACAAATCAACTTTTAAAAATCCTCTTTTCTGAATTTAAAAAACTAATTAAATTAAACTAAATTTTGATAAGCCCACATATACTTTTTTAATATTGTAATTACCTCATTGATATGACACTCTAAACCCTCAAAGTCATTTAGGTTGTGGTTAATGAGTTATGAGGTGAAATGCCCCAAGGGCAACATAATCATTTTAAACTTTGGTGCCTTAATCAAAATCTAGGATTAACCAAGGGAAAATAGGTAATTTTGATCTTAAAAAACATGTTTGGATGATGTCGGCGTCATTTCGGGTTGATTTGTGGCGTTGCCCGTAAGAAGCTGTCGGAATCGAAATCCCTTCACCCGCTTCANTTTGGGGAGAGTTGCCCGTAAGAAGCTATCGGCTGCTAGAATTGAAATCCCTTCACCCGCTTCAGAAGGAGGTTGAAGTATGAAATCAAACTGACCCCATATTTTTCATAGTTTAAAATGAAAGAGCACTGTACCTCGAATCCTGTATCTATCCCGAAGGATAAACACAAATCTTGAGGATGAGGCTCGATCAAAATAAACTAAGGAAAGTATGACGTCTGTTTGGTCTGCGAAACCTTTGTATTTGCCGACAAGTTCCCCTATTTAATATAAAGGATTAAATAGGGTTTATATTAAGCTGGGTTTGGATATGCTTCCTGTAAGGGCCAGCCCTTATAGTTAATTACATCTTAAATAACTAAAGTCACTTAAGAAGACTCTCGATAAAAATCAAGAAATATCATCTTCAAGGAATTTCAAAGGGTAGGACTCTTCAACAAAATCAAACGTAGAGGTGTGAAATGGGATTAGTTCAAATTTTGAACATTTTATTGTAGAATCCAAAGGAAGGAAGAACTAGGGGATGTCATGGATCCAGAGGAGAATCTCGGTGACTTCCCAAGCTATCCTAATGTTTGGCTTCAGTTTTGAGGATAAATATTTAGGTGTTTCATCCTGCCAATTTTATTAGTTTAGGGCTTATATTTGTGTGAAATGATCACACAAATAGCCTAGAAGATGTGAGGATTTAGGTCATGACAAACGACAAACTCGGAATCGCAAATAGCCTGGAAGATGTGAGGATTTAGGTCATGACGGACGACAACCTCAGAATCCTAAGATCAAATAGCTTGGAAGATGTGAGGATTTAGGTCGTGACGAACGACAACCTCAGAATCCTAAGATCAAATAGCCTGGAAGATGTGAGGATTTAGGTCATGATAAACGACAACCTCGGAATCCTAAGATGTATAGCCTGGAAGATGTGAGGATTTAGGTCGTGACAAACGACAACCTCGGAATCCTAAGACGGTATAGCCTGGAAGATGTGAGGATTTAGGTCGTGACAAACGACAACCTCAAAATCCTAAGATGATTTAAGAGTATATTGTATAGCAGGGCTATGCAAAGGCCTAAAGATAAGGTGAGGATTTACGTTGCATGAGAATAGCAGGGCTATGCAAAGGCCTAAAGATAAGGTGAGGATTTACGTTGCATAAGCAAGAAAAAAGTAGGTCGTGACAAACGACAACTTCAGAATCCTAAGACGAGTTAGGGCTTATATTATATAGCAGGATACAAAGGCCTAAAGATAAGGTGAGGATTTACGTTGCATAAGCAAGCAACCTCAAAGTCCCAAATAGCCTGAAAGATGTGAGGATTTAGGTCGTGACAAATGATAACCTCGGAATCCTAAGATGAGTTAGGGCTTATATTGTATAGCAGGGCTACACAAAAGCCTAAAGATAAGGTGAGGATTTACGTTGCATAAGCAAGCAACCTCGAAGTCCTATGTATTTAGCCTAAAGATAAGGTGAGGATTTACGTTGCATAAGCAAGCAACCTCGAAGTCTTATGGCTTTAATAAGGTGAGGATTTACGTTGCATAAGCAAGCAACCTTGAAGTCCTATGGCTTTGTTGTTTATATCTAAGGAAGGAAGATTGGTTTAGCGAATCCTAAGACGAGTTAGGGCTTATATTGTATAGCAGGACTATGCAAAGGCCTAAAGATGATTGACAAACAACAACCTCAGAATCCTAAGATGAGTTAGGGCTTATATTGTATAGCAGGGCTATGCAAAGTCCTAAAGATAAGATAAGACGAGTTAGGGCTTATATTGTATAGTAGGGCTGTACAAAGGCCTAAAGATAAGGTGAGTATTTAGTTGCATAAGCAAGCAACCTCAAAGTCCTATGGCTTTGTTGTTTTAAGTCTAAGGAAGGAAGTAGTTGCATAAGCAAGCAACCTCAAAGTCCTATGGCTTTGTTGTTTAAGTCTAAGGAAGGAGGATTGGTTTAGCTGGTGAAGCTAGGTTTTGCTGTTGAAGATGGTCGTGCTGCCCCACCATGCTAGCTCCAAGCACCTTGCCGCGACAAGTTTGAGTTATCTAGTGTGTCAACTTATAATGTCAAATCAGGTGGCCATATGGTTGAAGTTCTTTAAATTTTATGAGGGCATATTAAAGTTGATTAGAGCGACACCGGTTAGGATCCTACGGTTCCCTCGTTCCGGCATCACTATTTTCTATTGGATTCACTTAGTCAAAATGAACCTATTAAACTCAACTTAATGAGTTCCATAATTTAATTTAAACCATGGGAAGCCTCGTTGGCAACCTTAGGTTACCTCCTTCGAGGGATTCCCGATCATTCGACAGAGACATCTTAATTTAGTTGAAGTTGCTTACCTTCTCCAAGGGATTCCCGATCATCCAATAGAGACATCTTAATTTAGTTGTAGCTGTTATTTTTTGTGGGTTTGGATTAAATTTTGAGTTGTTTTATATTTTGAATGTTGTGGCGGTGAATTTTATCTTGGTTTATCTTAGTTTTGGTTTTGGGTATGTGGCTATCCTGATGGTTTTAGTTTTCATGCAGGGTGAAATATTTGCAGGTATAAAAGTACAGTATGAAAAGTACACGCTGAAAAACTGTAAAAGTGTACCTGACGAGTCTTCTCGTTCCACCACCTGAAACTTAAATTGCATGTTAAGACAGTTTATGAAGAGCAAGAAAAATAAAATTTTCCTAACCCTATGTCATATTATGGTGAGTTCTTAAAAGTTTGATTGAGGATGATTTCTTCAAGCAAAGAATATTAAGTTTAATCGGCCTCTAAGGTATCCAACAAGTTAAGAGGGGGAAACAGGTCTATGCCTCTCCCTCACCAACTAATAAAAAGCTTCGAGTCCATTTAAACTTATCATTTTTCTTAATGGTTCATCCTATAAATATCCTTAATTCTCAGTGAACATCGATGTCTCAATTATCCCTAAGAAAGGGGTAATTATCATTTATCATTTAATTTAAATTATGTGGGTGAAGACCCTTAAAGGTGCAAGTTAGTGTAATTTGAACACTTCGCCAAATTTTTAATCCTAATTGGGCCTAGTGGTGTTTCAAGGATGTTTGATTTAGTTATGTT
>JXCR01095588.1:0-11316 GCA_002079205.1 Phalaenopsis hybrid cultivar | reverse complement strand
ATCTCCGAGCATCAATGCATCCTTGGGAGGATCACCCATGCCACCATGCTTCTCTATTTCAATAAACTTCTAGGAGATTTTGGTGTCAAAGCACACCTTCATTCCCAGCATGCCTCATGAACTATCATAGATGCCTCGTCAGTAGTAATGCCAAACCACCGCCTATGCAGCAACAATAAATTAAGCAAATGTCGGTGGTGTTTTTATATGATTGAACAGTTTGATCCAGTATTTTTGAATCTTTTCATCCCAAATGTATATCTGTTGGGCTCTAATATTTAGTGATTTTTGTTTGTGCTTAACCTATATTGAGAGAGCCGCTTTATTTGCATAGAATTGAGATTTGTGATTTTGCATATTGATTTATTAAAATGTTATTTTAGGACATTCTATTATAGGAATTTAATCTTGTTATTATGATCAATCTAGGTTACATGAATAAGCTTAATCAATCTTGATTGATGCTATTAATTTATTCATGGGCTCCTCTCAGGTTGTTGGGGATCAGAAAGGTGCTGTTTTCGGTGGTTTAGCTGAGGCACCATTTCGACCATCTAATAAGAAATACCAGGTGGCTGACACATTATATTTATTTATTAAGCATACCTGTTAATGGATGTTTTTTTTTCCTGGGAAATTTACATATTAACCACACAATTCTTATGTATTTACATATCTAACTGCCAAATTTTATATTTACACTCATAAAAGTTTGGTGTTATACATCTGGGCATTAAATGATGTATTTCATTTTTAAGAAGATGGTGATGGTGATATTTTTTATGTGATGTTAAGGATTTGAGTGGTATGCATATATATATATATATATATATATATATATATATTAACACTTTTAATTTATATTATTAAAATATGTAAATCACTTAAAATATTAAAAGATTTTTGAGACCTCCTTTCATCTCACTCAATGCAAAGAAATTTCATTTGTTCCATGTATCTCTCATCCATCAATTTGAACATTTCCCTTTATCCTATCTATTCTAAGAGAAGTAGTAAATATAAATGTAGGCACTCCCACATGCAAGTAGGGCTGTAAACAAGCCGAGCTTAAGCGAACTCAGGCTTGGCTCATGTTCGGCTTTCGAAATAGCTCGTGTTCGAAATCGGCTCGTGTTCGAAATTGGCTCGTGAATAGTGTGTTTGTGTTCGGCTCGATTTAAATATTTGTGTTCGTGTTCGACTCGAAATTGACTCGTTAAACTAAAATTGAGAAAAATAGATGTAAAGTGTGAGATTCGAACCTGGATCAAATATATACAAAAGAAGACACTTACCACTTTATCACATGAGGTGTTATGATTTAAATTTAGACATAAATATATATAATATATTATTATATAAATAATATATGTAATATGTTGTTATATAAAAAATTATATAATCTTTTTTTCAAGTCATTTCGAGCCGAACACGAGCGAACAAACTATTGTTCGTGTTCGGCTCGTTTACATTTCGAGCTTAAAAATTTGTTCGTGTTGGGCTCGTTAGGCTTAACGAACAAGCCAAACACAAGCTGTTTAACGAGCCGAACACGAGCTGTTCACGAACAACGAGCCAAATTGACAGCCCCACATGCAAGAAAAGACATGCAATCACTCATTCGCATGCAAAGCATGCAATTTATCATAGCATTACAGAGGTTTCAATAGTTTCATCTGTTTTACACATACAAGTAAATTCATATTGTATCACATTGATGAAAAGTATATGCACTCCTATTTAAAACAATCTAAATATGAGATTATCAAGTGAGTGATTCATAGTGTTTTTCTTAAGTTACTTAGATGCATAATTTATACAAATTCAACATATATGTGTTGATATATATGTATTTATGACAACGACGGCTCGATAGGAAGGAACGCCGGCAGAGAGTAAGCGAGAAGAGGTGTCTGGTTTTTCTCATTCTTTTTTTCTTTGATCGAATTCGAGGAGGAGGAGCTGGGAGATGATTCTGGAGGCGAACGATCAAGTGGATGTGAAGGAGAGGATAGTGTCGATGCATGTCGGAAGAAGCGATTCTGATGATATTTCATGTTTTTCCGTCAGACACTGTGACGGCGGCGGCTAGGAGGTTTTGATCCCACCGCTCAATTTTGCGGCGGTTGACAAGGGTAGATACCGTTCTGGATTTCCTAGCACCAAGAACATTTGAATTTCTTGAGATGTTGAAACTGCGATCCATTGTGTATTTGTGGACAGGATGCGTGCTTAGCATCATCTACCGTTACCATGGCGGATGCGGTTCTCAGGCTCGCCGCCTTGGCTATCATGGGGATTTGTCCTCACAAAAACTTATCTTTAATGTTTTGAAAATGGATTGCTACTTTATTTATTTANAGCACCAAGATCATTGAATTTCTTGAGACGTTGAAACTGCGATCCATTGTGTATTTGTGGACAGGATGCGTGCTTGGCATCATCTACTGTTACCATGGCGGATGTGGCTCTCAGGCTCGCCGCCTTGGCTATTATGGGGATTTGTCCTGACAAGAACTTATCTTTAATGTTTTGAAAATGGATTGCTACTTTATTTATTTGTTTGGCTTAAAATTAGACTGAAAAAGCCAATATTGATATGTGATCATTCTTTTGTTGGTTCAAAATCCATCAATCGCTTACAATTGCATGGTTATGTGAACAAAATCATGATGTTGTGGCATTAAAATCATCTTGAATGTTGCTTCTTACATTTTTAATTTCATGGTTNTGGCTTAAAATTAGACTGAAAAAGCCAATATTGATATGTGATCATTCTTTTGTTGGTTCAAAATCCATCAATAGTTTAAAATTGCATGGTTATGTGAACAAAAATCATGATGTTAAAGCATTAAAATCATCTTGTATGANGCTTAAAATTAGACTGAAAAAGCCAATATTGATATGTGATCATTCTTTTGTTGGTTCAAAATCCATCAATCGTTTACAATTGCATGGTTATGTGAACAAAATCATGATGTTGTAGCATTAAAATCATCTTGTATGTTGCTTCTTACATTTTTAATTTCATGGTGGAAGCTGCAATTTGGTTTTTAAAAGAAAATATTCTTATATATGACATATAATGTGCATTTATTATGTGTATATGATAACTTACATATATAAACATACATAAATAACTAAATATACATGTCATTAATACATATATAATTATACATATATTATGAATACATGACATATTACACACATCTATGGATATATATATATATATATATATATATATTCCTCATTATCATTAAATCTTAATGTTTTAGATGAATTTAAAATTAATTGTTTAGTGAGTTAAGTAAATTATTTATTAGCTAATCTAATTATTCATTAATCAGTTGAGTTATTTTTGAGTTAGTTGAGTTTAAGTTTTATGTCATTAGTTGATAGTATTAAAAAGTTAATTGAAATTTTAATTAATTAATTAAATTATTAAGTATTTAATTGAATGAATTATCATTAAATTAAAATAGTAGTTAATAGATCAGATTATTTGTTAATTAATAAAAGTATTAATTGTTTAATTATCTTATCAATTGATTGATAATTAACTTATTAACNATGAATTTAAAATTAATTGTTTAGTGAGTTAATTAAATTATTTATTAGCTAATTTAATTATTCATTAATCAGTTGAGTTATTTGTGAGTTTAAGTTTTATGTCATTAATTGATAGTATTAAAAAGTTAATTGAAATTTTAATTAATTAATTAAATTATTTATTATTTAATTGAATTAATTATCATTAAATTAAAATAGTAGTTAATAGGTCAGATTATTTGTTAATTAATAAAAGTACTAATTGTTTAATTATCTTATCAATTGATTGATAATTAACTTATTAATTAATTAATATAAGTTATTATTTAATGAGTTAAGGTATAAATTAATTAGTTATTACATTAATTGTTTAGTTAAGTTGTTAATATGTATATTAATTAGTTGTTTTAATCATTTAAAACATTATTAAGTTTTGGTTAAGGATAATTTAATGGATTAAGATACACTTAGGATCAATTTAAACTTTAAGAGTTTCAGGTAGGGTTAATTAAATAAATTAGGGTGTAATAAAATTTAATTTAAGTTTTTAAACTTTCAGTTAAGGCCTTTTAATGAGAAATAAGCTCGTAATTTTTATTATTTAGGAAGAGAAATATGAGAATAATATAATTAAAGAGAATACTCAAATAAACCCTATGGTTAACACATGATAAGTTTTGGTTTTAGCTAATTATGCATGAAGATATACAAATTACCCAATAAAACTTGTATGTAACCTTTGGCTTGGACATGNGGATTAAGATACACTTAGGATCAATTTAAACTTTAAGAGTTTCAGGTAGGGTTAATTAAATAAATTAGGGTGCAATTAAATTTAATTTAAGTTTTTAAACTTTCAGTTAAGGCCTTTTAATGAGAAGTAGGCTCATAATTTTAATTATTTAGGAAGAAAATAATGAGAATAATATAATTAAAGAGATTACTCAAGAAAGCCCTCAGGTTTACACATCATAAGTTTTGGTTTTAGGCTAATTATGCATGAAAATATACAAATTACCCAATAAAACTTGTATGTAACTTTTTGCTTGCACATGAAAATGCATGGAAGCATGTATTACTACATGTAGAATATTAGGCATACAAAACATAACACACACACACACACACACACACACACACACACACACACACACTATATCTATGTGTGTGTGTGTGTGTGTGTGTGTGTGTGTGTGTGTGTGTGTGGATATATCTTACATGCTTGGCTCGATTTGGATTAACTAAACATGGGAATANTTAGTTGTTTTACTCATTTAAAACATTATTAAGTTTTGGTTAAGGATAATTTAATGGATTAAGATACACTTATTACATGCTTTTATTAAGTTTTGGTATATATAATTACATTTAAAAATGTTGATTAAACACTATAGGATAGATTAGGATGAAAAGCCATATGTTTCTATATAAATATATTTTAATTTGGATAAGAAGCATGGTAAAATATATGTAATTTACATTTAAAAATGCTAGTTAAAGACTTTAGGATAAGTTAGGATGAAAAGCTCCATGATTTCAATGAAAAATTTGATAGAATTGCATAAATTTTGAGTGCTTTGAATTACTCCTTTGAAAGAGATCAAGGGGTGAAATCTAAGGTTGGGATGAAAGAGGGAGTTTTTATTTGAATTGAATGGCCAAGATTGGCCCAAGGTAGGGATCTATGAGTTTTTAAACACATGGCCCAATTAGATTCAAGTACAAGGATTGGTGAGGTAGCAATTTAGATTAATTAATGAAGTCAATGGCATTTTTGTAAATAAACCTAAAAATGAGAATTTTTCTGTATAATTATCAAGGCTGTTAAAAAAAAAATTTATATTATAACCAAAATTTACGTACTATTCGTAAAACCATCACTCAGTAGGACACAATGGAGAAAAAGATTCATATAGTCGGCCTCACTCAGTGGGATAAAGACTTATTGTTGTTTCTGTATAAAATTATCGCTCAAATAGGTTAAAAGAGGGCTACTTATGGGAAAATATTTGCGTACATAAGATGTACACAGCGCTGCGTACGTCAGGAGTTATTCAGGGAGTACAGAGGGGGTTATAGCCGGGTTATACCCCCTTGTAACATCCGTGTAACTCACTTTTAACCTCCGTGTAACTTATTTGTACCCATGAAATTACAGAAGCGCGAAACTCATTTATAGGTTACAAGTAGTTTACAAAGATGTTATAGGGTAACCCCGATATAACCTCCTGTACCCCCTGAATAACCCCTGAACGTACGCAGTGCTGCGTACGTCTTTTGTACGCAAATATTTTCCCTATTTATGAGTTATTTATAAAAATTTAGAAGTTCAAAAGAGTGCAAAAATAGTAATAATTATAATAATAAAATAATTTTTAATTATCATGGAATATAAAAATATTTGATTAATCTATGAACATGTACACCCAAATGTCCCCACGAACCTCACTCATTAGGTTCAACTACTTCATTATCAATGCATAATATAAACAAAAAAGCAACCTAAACATCATGCTAATACAATATGCAATTCACCCAAAGTGAAAAAATGTTTGAATTATTAGAAAATCAATAATTCAAGGGAGTCTTTTTAGATGCCTCCAATTATTTTAAAAATAGCTGCAAAACCTGTTTATTTATTTATTTATAAAAAAAAATTGAAGATTTACATAAATACCAATTAATTCCTGCCTATTTACATTTCTAACACCTAAAATTCATTTTTTTCACATATATGCCACATTATTTATACATGAAAAAGTATATTTGACTTTCTAAAAGTTAGAATAATAATACTTTTGATGTGATGTGAAAACTTTGAGGGGTTGAAATATAAAAATGTAAAGTTTAGGTGTTAAATATGTAAATACATGAGAATTTATGTATTAAATAAAAATAATAATAATAATATTTTCAAGATTATGACACTCAACCAAAGCATTTCCTAATACACCACATATAAATTTAAAATAAAATATGGAGTTTTGAAATATTACTTCAAGAAAATAGAAATTTGAATAAACATAAATAAATATATATAAAAAAAAAAAACATTCAAATTAGAGAACAGTCCCCATTATTCTTGATTTGGAAACCACAAGCAAGCCATTCAACAAGCAGAGCAGCTAAATATAAAGGCAATCTCTAAAAGCTCATCTTTGGAGCACAAACCTCATCAAAATAGACCTTTTGTTTGCCAGAAGTATTAACTCGAGCGATAAGAGCATTCTTCAATCCAAATGACATCAAATCTTCACAATCTTGTCCGCCTTTACGACGGGGTTATCCTTGGTTATAGCCTCTCGGCCGGCATTTTTGAAGTTGAAGGAGCATTCGTGAGTCTCGGGGTAGCGATGAGTCGAGCAGAACGTGCTACCGCATCGACACTGAAACCCGGTCAAGCCCACCCTTTTTCGGCAGAGCGAGCAACGATTCGACCGATGGTTGATACTAGGCTCCTCGGGTTCTTTTTTGTTGAGGTTATCAACAATTTCGACAGTCAGCTTCTCTGTTTCGTTAGAAACGAGTTCGNCATCGACACTGAAACCCGGTCAAGCCCACCCTTTTTCGGCAGAGCGAGCAACGATTCGACCGATGGTTGATAATAGGCTCCTCGGGTTCTTTTTTGTCGAGGTTATCGACAATTTCGACAGTCAGCTTTTCTGTTTCGTTAGAAACGAGTTCAATTAGAGTAGAAGAAGATACCGAAGTGGTAGGATGTGATACTAGCATCGCTTGATGCTTCTTCATTATAAGATCTCTATAGCATTTCGAGCAAAGGTTGTTAGTCATCGAACTCCCGAAGAAACCACAGTTGTTAGCACAAGGACTCGGGCTTTCGCATTTTTGGCATTCGGTCTCCTCAATCTCGNCATCGCTTGATGCTTCTTCATTATAAGATCTCTATAGCATTTCGAGCAAAGGTTGTTAGTCATCGAACTCCCAAAGAAACCACAGTTGTTAGCACAAGGACTCGGGCCTTCGCATTTCTGGCATTCGGCCTCCTCGATCTCTTTCTTCAAGCTCTCTTGGGCCATTTTGCTCAATGAGGTGTAATGTATCAAATCGAGCTCAATTCTTCCCCCCTTATTTGATTTCGAATTTGAATGTTCCTCTTGTAACAAATCAAGAGGAATAAAAGCGACTCCGATGAATTTCCAAAGACCTATATTAAGCCATGTTAGGGGATTAACATCAAATAGAATCACGAAGGCATTAAGTTATGGAGACTAATTCGTGCCCTACGAAGAAAATGTTCTATGCACACTTGTTTGAGGGTCGAGATGTTTATTATATTTCGACCGTCATGAGTTTTTTCTTATATAAACAAGAGGGGAAGGGGTGGAGGGAATTTAATGTTTGGAGCATTCACATACATACCAACCAATTTCGATGAATTTACATATCCAACAACTAAACTTTGTTTTTTATATTTATGCCACCTAAATCTTTTCTATCGCATAAAAAATACCACTATTTTAACTCTAAAAAGTCAAATACAACTTTTCATAGGTATGGTGATATGTATATAAATACTGAAGTTTACGTGTTAGATATGTAAATACAAAGGAATTGAGTGGTATGTATGTAAATATTCCTTAATGTTAGGATTTGGAAAATTAGAGTTAGGGGCATTTGCACACATACCACCACCTAATTCCTATGTATTTACATATGTATGACCACAACTTTACTTTTTTACAGTTTTATCATCAAAACCTTTCATATGGCATAAAAACAACCACCATTTTAACTTTTAAAGAGTGAAATATACCTTTTCATGCATTGGTAAGGTGGTATGTATGTACGTACGTACAAATTGAAGTATCGGCGTTAGATATGTAAATAGATAAGAATTGAGATGCATGTATGCAAATCTTCCTTAGACTTGTGTTTTCTTCACAATCAAATCATAGTGAAATATGATGCGACAACAATGATCATAGCAATCAAATTGGTGAACCTCCATAGAATTCTCATGTCATTTTGTGTGTTCTTCGCTCGTTCTTCATCATTCTCTAGGTTGGAAACAAGTTTCGTCTATTCCCAAAGTTTCAAGACATTTGATTATGATTCTTCACACAATTAACAAGAAGATTTGCAAACATAACACTTAATTTTTATGTATTGACATATCTAACATCCATACTTAAATTTTTATATATTGATGAGTAGTATTTTTAAAAAAATTAATTGACTGCAATGCTACAAAGATTTACAATAAATTAAAATTATTAACTAAAAATAGAATAAAACTATATTAAATTATATTTAAATTTCTTTAATATAAACAATAAGTTTTAAATCTTGCCCCAACCTTTAACATCCTACCACCACATGATTAGGGTTGTTAAAACGATTATTTGTCGCGAACAGCTCGTGTTCAGTTCGCTAAACAAACGAGTCGAACACGAGCACACTTTTTTTGTTTGAAATATAAACGAGCCGAACATTAACAGTTATATTTTTTAATGAGTCAAACACGAACAAGGCCTAGGCTTGCTCGTGTTCTGATCGTTTACACCCCTAATCCCACCTCACCTATGCATGAAAATGTGTATGTCAATTTTCAAAAGTAAAAATCTTGGTAATTTTGATATGATAAGAAAGATTTGCTTGGTATAAATGTAAAGAGGTATAGTTTACATGTTAGTATTGAATGGAAGATAAAGAAATGAAATGAAATTACAAATATTAGTTGGTTGATTAGTAATCTGCAATCACTCACTAATCTGAATTCTTAAAAAAAATCTCCTTTTTTTTCAATTCCTTTAACTCAATTTCCTACATCCAAACACAGACAATAATTCTTCAAATATTTTATATCAAGATTAATAGCATGATTACTTATAATCATCATATTCATGAAGACCTTAACCATGCAAAAATTAATTATCCGATTCAATCCAACAAACCCTAAACAGAAAAATCAAAAGAGATCTAAATTCTAGGTCAAAATATCTCAAATTGTAATAAAAAAAAAAATACTTTCATATATGAAGATTCGCAGTAATAGTACAAATTGCGAAGAAAAACTAATCATCAGAACAGAGAAACCCTAAAAACCAAGAACCTGTATGAAACCCTAGAACAGAATCAATTTTTCTATAACAAATTTCAATATAAAACAATTCAGAACTAGAAAAAAAAAAATGATAGAAATAGAGATAAACGCCGCCTCTGCGACGCAGATAAACGAGAAAGTGGATTGGGGATNCAAAAATTAATTATCTGATTCAATCCAACAAACCCTAAACAGAAAAATCAGAAGAGATCTAAATTCTAGGTTAAAATATCTCAAATTGTAATCCAGAAAAAAAACAAAAATACTTTCATATATGAAGATTTGCAGTAATAGTACAAATTGCGAAGAAAAACTAATCATCAGAACAGAGAAACCCTAAAAACCAAGAACATGTATGAAACCCTAGAACAGAATCAAATTTTCTGTAACAAATTTCAATATAAAACAATTCAGAACTAGAAAAAAAAAACAGAAATAGAGATAAACGCCGCCTCTGCGACGCAGATAAGCGAGAAAGTGGATTGGGGAAGGAGGATGAGAGTTGAATTAGGGTTTACCTTGAAATCCACTGGAACGCCTGCAAGGAGAGGAGAAAGATTAGCCTTCGATCGATCGGGGGCAATTTTCTTCGTGGAATACGGGTTAGAGATAAGTTAGGTTAGGGTTTTATACAAATCGGAGATATTTTAGGGTTCAAAGTAATCACGTAATTATCCCAAAAATAAACCGAGAGAATTTTATAATCGAAAAAAAAAAGTGTGATTATCTCGATTTATTATATATATAGAATGAAATTATTTTATTATATTTTATAATAACGACAGCTACAAAGTTGTCACCGCATCTAGCCAGGATCAGTGAAAAACACAGATATTAACGACAATTTTTAAAAAAATGCTCCAAAACACAGTTTGTCCACCGCCGCCTCAAACGGATCCTACATCACCCAAAATCTCGTGCAACGTAAAATTGAACATTCTTTGTTCTCTGGAACCCATCGCTCGCTCGCAAAAATAGCGTTTGCTTCTTCAGTACCTAAGGTTGTAAATGAACCAATGCACTTGATGAACAANTATTTTAGGGTTCAAAGTAATCACGTAATTATCCCAAAAATAAACCGAGAGAATTTTATAATGGAAAAAAAAAAGTGTGATTATCTCAATTTACTATATATTTAGAATGAAATTATTTTATTATATTTTATAATAACGACAGCTGCGCTACAAAGTTGTCACCGCACCTAACCAGGACCAGTAGAAAAACACAGATATTAACGACAATATTTTAAAAATGTTACCAAAACACAATTTGTCCAAACAGATAAAACTGTGATGTTGCATCATAATCCCACAACACAGCACCGCCGCCTCAAACGGATCCTACATCACCCAATATCTTGTGCAACGTAAAACTAAACATTCTTTGTTCGCTGGCACCCATCGCTCGCTCGCAATAGCGTTTGCTTCTTCAGTACCTAAGGTTGTAAATGAACCAATGCACTTGATGAACAGCTCGAACTGGACTCGATTAGAACACAATCATATTTATTCAAATTAGTAAATAAATAAGTTTATATATTTTCTTAAACTTGAATATGAAATGAATCAAGTTTAAATATATACCAACTCATTTATTAATGCTAATGTACAGACTCGTGTCCTGTTCACCGACTAACTTGTCAAATGTTCTATACTAATATAATATATAATTTAAATAAATTTTGATTAATTGAAACTTATTTA
>JXCR01095586.1:34120-61386 GCA_002079205.1 Phalaenopsis hybrid cultivar | reverse complement strand
ATATATATATATATATATATATATATTATAATTTGGAAAGTAGAAGTTTAATTTTGAAAATACGAGATCGAATTGATCTCATATAGACAATATTTTAAATAAACGTTCACAAAATAGTAAGTAATGTATCTACCCTGAAGAATAGACAAATTACTTACTAGTGAAGCTCGGTGAAATAAACTAAAAAAACTATGACATTTGTTTTAGGCTGCAAAACCATTTATGTTGATCGATAAATTTCTCCTATGTAATATAAAAGATTAGATGAGGTTTATATTAAGCTGGGATTTAAAGTTTCCTATAAGGGCAAACCCATATAGTTAATTACATCTTAGACGACTGAAATCATCTAAGAAAACTCTAGATTTAGATCAGAAAATATTTCCTTCAAGAATTTCAAAGGTTAGGACTTTTCAAGGTTGGATAAATAAGTATTGAATTGGAAAATATCAAGTTTGGAGCTTTTATTATGGAATCCAATGAAAGAAAACTATGGGATGCCATGGACTCTGAGGAAAACCTTGATGACTTCCCAAGCTAATCTATGGTTTAACTTCAATTTTGAGGAGATAACATTAAAAAAGTTTCATCTTGTTAATTATCATTTAGGGTTTACACTTTCATGACACAATAAAATAAATAACCTGAAAGATAGGAGGATTTATGTCATAATGAACAACAACCTCTGAGCCTAAGGTGAGTTAAGACTTAAATTGTACAATATGATTGTGCAAATGCTCAAAGATAATGTGAGGATTTACGTTGCACTAGACAAAGAATCTCAAAATCCTATGACTTGTTAATAAAATACACAAAACTTCAAATGACATACCTATCCTGAAGAATAGACATATCACTCACTAGTGAGACTCGATTAAACAAACTAAAGAATTTATGACATCTGTTTGGTCAACCAACCATTTTTATATAAGCTGATAAGTTCCCCTATACAGTATGAAAGATTATGTAGGGTTTATATTAAGCCGAGTTCTTAAAGTTTCCTATAAGGGCAAGCCCTTACAGTTAATTATATCTTGAATGACCGAAGTCACTTAAGAAAACTCTTGATTTAGATAAAAAAATCATGCCTTCAAGAATTTCAAAAGGTTAGGACTTTTCAAAAATCAGACGAAGAAGTGTCAAATGGGAGAGGCTTAAATTTAGAACATTTTTATTTTTGAATCCAATGGAAGAAAAACTAAGTAAATTTAGAACATTTTTATTTTTGAATCCAATGGAAGAAAAACTAAGGGATACCATTGATCTTGAGGAGAACCTCAGTTACTTTCCAAGTTATCCTATAGTTTGGCTTAAATTTTGGTGAAATATTATTAAATGTTTCATCCTACTAATTATTTTTATTTATGGCTTACATTTGTGTGAGATGGTACACAAATAGCCTGTAAAATAGGAGGGTTTATGTCACAACGAATGACAACCTCAAAATCCTAAAATGAGTTAGAGATTAGATTCCACGACATGATCATGCAAAGACCCAAAGATAAAGTGAGGATTTATGTTGCACTAGGCGAATGATCCTGAATTTATATGACAGTATGATGTATGCAGTTATAATCTTAATTTTTCCTTACTTATAATTCTTATATTGCAACGACTCCAAAAAGTTGATTCAGCAGCAACAACTACGCAAAAATTTGAGTTAGAAGAAAATAAGAATGCAATTATTATATTTAATTATGAGATACTATGCAAGTATACATATTTTTATCAAGTAGTATATGACTTTTTGATTAAGCCCCAAATATCGAACCCACATGGACAAAATACAATATGCATCTAAAATCAAAAGATATTAGATAACAAATTCTATTTAGCAAAATATTCTTACTCAAACTATATATGTTATAATAGGAATTAAAGTTTGATTTTTTTTTTGTAATTTTGGATAATTGTAAGTAAAGTGAACAACTAACAAAACTTGACAAGATATTTTTAAGATGAAGGCAATATAAATAAAATATCATTTTACTTATCATGAATCACTAATAAGTATATGAATGATGTTGTGGAAGTATTCAAATTTTGTTGTACTAAATAGGAACAATAGCATTATTTACCCTTACTAGAGATGCTATAAAGAACGTTGCAAATTTAAAGTTTGAATAATCTTGAAGACTGGTTAGGCAGGGAAGATACTAGCTCTCAATCTAAAGTTCTCTTTTCTTCCTCCACCTGGGGCTAACATCTTGTATCAAAACATGAAATCATAAACCAAATTGGGGGTTTTAGCCTGCCACTCTAAAGTTCTCTAATTTTACACCCTTCAAAGTTTATTTCCCTATTTATTTGTCCTCAATCATATGAATTATATTATCATCAATAGAATCTCATGTGATTCTTACCATTAGTTGACTGAGACAATACAATCTCGAATCTTACATGTTTTCACCAAAAATAATAACATTTTAATTGGACAAATCAAGAAGTAAATGAAGTAAAATGATTAAAATCACACAACTTATTCCAACATTAAAGATTAATACTTCACACAACTTCCATCCAATTCTTAATCACTTATCATTTTAAAGAAAAAAATATAGAAAATTACTCAGAATTCATGAAGAAAACACAACCACACTTAAGTTTGAAAGTAGAAATCATGCAAACAAACAAGTAGTCTAAATTAAAACCAAATTTTGTCACAAACATAAAATCTTATCTCAAATCCTAAAAAATCTCAAAGTTATTTTGAATCTCTTCTCTTGCTTTCTCTTATAATACTCTCTACTCACACATTACATCTCCTCTCTTCTTCTCTTAATAAAATATCCTAATAAATCTAAGAGAGAGGTGTTGGTGGCATGGCTACGCATGTCGACAACTTGTGTGGGAGGAAGGATGGTGAGAGAGAGAGAGTGTGTGTGTAGGGAAGGGGAAGGGGTCTTCAATCCAATCCAAGTCCTTATTTTATAATTTTTCTGAAGGGGCCTTGGTGTCTCTTAGAAATGTGTCCACATTCAATGAATCTTCCAAGAGTTGCCTCCTTTTAAAGCCAATTGAATGTAATTTCATGTCCACTACATTTTTCCCACATTTTCACCAAGGGTTGCTTCAAAAACCTCTTCAAAAATTCATCCAAATTTGTTGAATCTTCAAGTAACTACTTATGGCTCTTAAGCGTAAGGTACTTGGTGCTTAGACGCGACCTTCTCAGTTTTACTGGCATGTAAGCACCAGTTCTGAGCACTTGGGCAACATAGTTCCCTTGCACACCTTCTTCATTTTTGCTCTCAATTTGATCCTTTTTCACTCCTTTCATCATTTTTCATCCATTTGATTGTATCTGAAAGAAAAACACACAAATACCTTTCATTAAAGCACAATATCTAAAAAATAGGTATAAAATGGTGTACATAAAGACTATATATTTTAGGTGTATCAAAATTTCCAAAACTTAAAATGTTAGTTATCCTCAAGTGACACTCCAATCTTTGAAAAACCAAAGTAATTAGATTATGTAAATGAGTTTCTGTAGGATATTGTAAAATTTTTATATAGAAATATAGTAGTCTAATTTAGAAAAAAACATTACTATATGTGACCAACTTAGAGTTTAAAAATTTTTAATGTAAAAAGTCTAAAAATATTTTAAAAAAAAAGAGCACTAAAAGACTTCATTTATTACATAAGAAAAAAATACAAAAAAAATAGAAAAAGGAACACAACCTAAACCCTATACAACTCACTCAATTGTATGTATGAAATTTAGAAAAAGATTTAAACACTTTGGGTTCTATGCTAGTGCACGTATCACTTTAAGTAATATATGACTTTCTTTTAAAACTTAGTATCGATCTCACGGAGAAGCGAGGTAGCAAATCCCTTAGGCTAATTATAATTTACTATTATCAGGCCATAGTTTGGAATGTTGATTAAAGTGATTTTTCTAACAAGTACTTCTAAATGTAAAACTTAGGTTTAAAACAACCAACAACTATTCCTAAATGAAAATATTGATTCAAAAGTGTCGGCGCTATTTTGTGTTGGAGGAGTTACCCGTAAGAAGCTGTCGGTCATCGGAATTGAATCCCGTCACTCACTTTGAAAGGACATTTTAATTGACATATATATTTAGTTTTAGAAAAATATGAAATCAAACTAACACCATATTTTTCATAGTTTAAATGAAAGAGCGTTGTACCTTAAATCCTGTATCTATCCCGAAGGATAAACACAAGGCTTGAGGATGAGACTCGGTCAAATAAACAAAGGAATATATGACATTTGTTTGGTCTGCGAAACCTTTATATTTGCCGACAAGTTCCCCTATTTAATATAACGATTGGTCTGCAAAACCTTTGTATTTGCCGACAAGTTCCTCTATTTAATATAAAAGATTAAATAGAGTTTATATTAAGCTGGGTTCGGACATGCTTCCTATAAGGGCAAACCCCTATAGTTAATTACAACTCAAATGACCAAAGTCATCTAAAAAAACTCTCGATAAAAATCAGGAAATATTATCTTCAAGGAGTTTCAAAGGGTAGGACTTTTCAATGAGATCGGACGTAGAGGTGTGAAAGGAGATTGGTTCAAATTTGGAAAAATTTTGTTGTAGAGTCCAAAAGAGGAAGGACTAGGGGATGTCGTGGATCTAGAGGAGAACCTCGGTGACTTCCCAAGCTATCCTAATGTTTAACTTTAGTTTTGAGGACAAATATTTAGGTGTTTCATCCTATCAATTTTATTAGTTAGGGCTTACATTCGTGTGAAACTATCACACAAATAACTTGGAAGATGTGAGGATTTAGATCGTGACGGACGAGAACCTTGAAATTCAAAGACGAGTTAGTGGTTATATTGTATAGCAGGGCTATACAAAGGCCTAAGGATAAGGTGAAGATTTACGATGCATAAGCAAGCAAACTCGAAGTCCTATGGCTTTGTTTTTTAAATCTGAAGGAAGATTGGTTTAGCTGGGGAAGACATGTTTTGCTGTTGAAGATGGCTGTGCTGCCCACCATGCTAGCTCCAAGCTCCTTACCGTAACGAGTTCAAATTTTCTAGTGTGTCAAGTTATGATGTCAAATCAGATGGCCCTAAGGTTGAAGTTCTTTAAATTTTATGGGGGCATGTTAAAGTTGATTAGAGTGACACTGGTTAGAATCCTACAGTTCCCTCGTTCTGGCACTACTCTTTTCTATTGGATTCACTTAGTCCAAATGAATTTACTAAACTCAATTCAATGAGTTCCATAATTTCATTTAAATCGTCGGAAGCCTCGTTAGCTACTGTAGGTTACCTCCTCTGAGGAATTCTCGATCATCCGAGACTGTGGGAAGCCTCGTTAGCAACCGTAGGTTACCTCCTCTGAGGGATTCTCGATCATCAGATAGAGACGTCTTAATTTAGTTGCAATTGTAGTTTTGTGTGATGTTTGTGATTAAATTTTGAGCTGTTTTATATTTAAATTTAGTTGAAGTTGTGGTTTTGTGTGATGTTTGTGATTAAATTTTAAGTTGTTTTATATTTCGAATAGTTGAAGTTGTAGTTTTGTGTGATGTTTGTGATTAAATTTTGAGTTGTTTTATATTTTTTCGTTAGCAACCGTAGGTTACCTCCTCCGAGGGATTCCTGATCATCCGATAGAGACATCTTAATTTAATGAAGTTGTAGTTTTGTGTGATGTTTGTGATTAAATTTTGAGTTGTTTTATATTTTGAATGTCGGAAGTTGTAGTTTTATGTGATGTTTGTGATTAAATTTTGAGTTGTTTTATATTTTGCATGTTCAGTTGTGGTTTTGTATGATGTTTGTGATTAAATTTTGAGTTGTTTTATATTTTGAATGTTGTAGCGTTGTAGTTTTGTGTGATGTTTGTGATTAAATTTTGAGTTGTTTTATATTTTGAATGTTGTAGAATTTTGAATGTTGTAGCGGGTTTTGTGTGATGTTTGTGATTAAATTTTGAGTTGTTTTATATTTTGAATGTTGTGGCGAGTTACCTTCTCCAAGGGATTCCCGATCATCCAATAGAGACATCTTAATTTAGTTGTAGCTGTTATTTTTTTGATGTTTGTGATTAAATTTTGAGTTGTTTTATATTTTGAATGTTGTGGAGGTAAATTTTATCTTTATTGATTTTAATTTTAGTTTTAGTTTTGGTTTTGGTTTTATGGCTATCCTGATAGTTTTAGTTTTCATGCTGGGTGGCATCGTTGTTTAGCATGCAAACTTGCAGGTATAAAAGTGTAGTATGAAAGAACAAGAAAGACAACGCTAAAAACTGTAAAAGCGTACCTCGCGAATCTTCTCGTTCCACCACCTGAAACTCAAAAGGCATGTTAAGGCAGTTTATATAAAATAGGGATGTAAAATTTATACGACCTATCTAACCCTAGATCATATCTTGGTGGGTCCTTAGAAGTTTAATTAAGGATGATGTTGCCAAGTAAAATATATTAAGTTTAGTAGATCTCCAGGTATCCAACAGATCTAGAGAAAAAAACAGGTCTGTGCTACTCTCTTGTTGTTTGGTGGAAAATCCTGAGTTCTCTAAAACTTATTATGTTGCTTAATAATTCATCCTATAAACACCCTAATGCTCAATGAACATTGATGTATAACTTATCTCTAAGAGTAAGGTAATTATCATGTGTAATTTAATTTTGAAGATTGTGTGGGTGAAGACCCTTGAAGAGGCAAGTTAGTGTTATTGGAACGCTTAACCAAATTTTGGTCCTAATTGGGCTTATAGTGTTTGAAAGATGTTTTAATTTTAGATAGTACTTTTCTAATCCTCATTTAAATGAAACTTGATTTAGCCTAAGTCACTATTAAGCCCTTAAAACTTTCTAATCCTTATTTAAATGAAACTTGATTTAGCCTAAGTCACTACTAAGCCCTTAAGACTTAGGTGAGTGCTTTAACTAGCTTTGAAAAGATTAAGCTTTACGTGGTCAAAATTTCTGATCTGAATTTTATTTGAAAATCAAAATAGAGGTATTAAATTGATTAATTATTGACTTAAAAAGTCATACCTCTAAGTCATGGGTTCATTTTATTTTAATAAACTTCCAAATTCTAAGAATTTTTAGAAATTTATAAACTTATCTTTTTCAATTAAAAAGTGGGTTGGTTTCTACAAATTAACCTCTTTGTTTTCAAACATCCAAATTAAGATCAGAGGTTACCCATTTCCTCCTTGAATTAAGCCTAAATGTTAATTAAGGCTAAATTTCCAAAATTACACATTTGCCCTTAAGATTCTAACACATGATAATTTATCAAATTCAATTCAAATGACTTTGAAAATTTTATCCTACCTCATTCATTGGTCAATTAAGACATCAGAGGAGAAAATATGATTTTTAAAAATTTAATTTAATTTATATAATTGTTTTCATGCAAAAATAGGATTTTTCAAAGAAAATTCCTAACTTGATCAAGGTAAATCCTAATACCTTGCAATTTTTACTAGAGGTAGAACTAGACTAGAGAAGCCTTTGGACCAAATTTTATGATTTTTTAAATTTTATTTGAATTTTAAGAATTAGTTTAAGTTATGGGATATTTATGAAATATAAAATATTTTAAATGGAGAAGATTAATTTCTATATTTTTGAAAAATCTTCCTTAGGTTAGAGAATTCAGAGGAGAAAATTTTCTATTTTTTTTAAATTTTATTTGATTTATTGGAATTATTCTTTGTGAAAACCCATTTTAGCCTTTAAAATTTATTTTTAAGCTTTAAAATTCAACATCTTTATTTAGAAAACAAGGAAAATATTTTAATTATTGTTAAGTGCTTAGGAACCAATTTAAAATATTTCTATGAATTTTATTATTTTTTGTGATTTTTATGGATTTTTAATTATTTAAATATTTAAAATATGTTAAAAATCAAATTTTAATTTTAAACTCCATTTAAGTTTTTATAAATGTTTGAGATATATTTTCATTTTTAAAACTCATTTAAGTGCAAAAAATGTTATTTATCTTTAAAAATCAATTTAAGTTACCAAATGAACTCAAAATACTTTGGAATTTATATGGCGAGTTCTCTGGATCCTAAATAACAGTGGAGATAAAAAATCAAGTCAATTTATTGTTTTTATTTTTCAAAATTAATTATCTTAGTGATTTAGGATTTGTGAAAATTAGGTTTATTTTGAATGAGTTGGCCCATGAGAAATTTTCATAAAGGCTCTCTACTCATTATAAACCTTCTAAATTTTTCTTGGATTTTTCTAAGCAACATGTTAATTCCATGATTACTTTAAACAAATAATGCACATAAACTTAAGAAATATAATTCTCTGTCAAGGACCCTCTTCTGACTTTGGAAAAATCAGAGAAAGTTCCCTAAGATAGAGGCAACAACATGCTAACATTTCAAGCCATGGTGATATCACTACATGTATGGAGAATCAAAACATCCAAATCATTGTTTAATTAATTCAAAATAAAATATGCATCATATGGACTTAAAATTATTTCCACATTGTTTTCCTTTGTTCACTGAGCAAGAGGGTATTTTTATTTTATTTTTGTGATTTTTCTACACCAAGATATGAATTTTTAAGGCTAGGGATAATTTTCTGATTTTTTAAATCCCTATTTATCTATTTAAAAGCGCGCCACATCAACCTACGGTAGCTCCGAAGCTCCACGCGGTGCGCTCCTACTTGACGCTGCCATACACCTCAGCGTTAAGTCGGCCCATGGTTTATGTTCCGAAGTGCTGTCTGGCTTCATTTCGACCGTCCATACGATACACGCGCGATTAGACGGCTCCCTGTCATCGTCCCCGATAGCCTAGCCCGAGAACCGTCCATCTTCTAGCCTTAAGATCTCTCTCATTTCTTATCCAAATTGGATGAAATTTTTATTAAAATGCTCTCCTAGACTAGATGATCACATCCATAAGGTTATGATGTCATGAAATCAACTCAAAACAAATGGAGAGTTCAAATAGGCTCGCGAGGAAAAGAAGTTCTATACATTTGCTTTGAGAAATGAAGCTTCGATCAGAGAGTCTTAGCACATTTGTCGTGATTCAAAAAAGCTAGGGATTGAGTCTTTGGTCTTGGTGTAAGGCCTAAGTATGATTTCGATCACGGCCGGACTTGGGTGTTGGTCTAGAGCTATGGTAGACGCTCTGTGAGAGGGGGATTTGATAGGGCTTAAGCTTCTTTCATAGTTGTGAAGGTGTGGGTGAAGTTAATTTGAGTTTGGTGGACTGTAGAGGTGTTTTGGGCTCTATCCTGATTTCTGGCATGATTTCGAGCTCAAAATTGAACTCCGACAGTGGAAATTAATGAGGGAAAACAGTTGGAATGCACTGAGGGGATCTTAAGGAAGCTCTCTGGTCAATTTGGAGAGGTCTCTCTAAGAAATTTTCAGCACCTCTTCCCATGGCCGTGGGAGGCACTTTTTAGAAAAATGGCTAAGGGGTGGCTATCATGGCCAATTAGGGGGTGTATTCTGCTGCTTAGGTGGAGGGCAGAGGAGCTCTACAATTTGATTTGGCAAAGCTGGCCTCTAGGTTGGGTTTGGGTGAAGCTCCATGGGGGTGGCTCTCAGTTTTGAGCTTCTCCAACGATTAGGCCGACCGACCATGACAAGGGGAGGTGGCTAGGTGCTCAGGACATCCAGGGCAATCTGTCAAAGCAATTTAATGCAATGGGGTTTAATTTTGGTAAGGGTATGTTAAGCATGTGTATTTTTGGAAATAAGATCCCTTAATTTGGGGGACTTTTGGTCCATGGCTCATCTAGCTTGGGTTAGATTGGTCTTGGCTCAGTCTTAATGTCTAACCAATGGCTGAGGTGGAGTTAATTTGATGACTTTGGGGTAGTTAGGCCATCTTTAATGCATATGTTCAATGTGGGTTCAAGTGATGAAAGTTTGGGTTTGGGTAGGTTAGCCATGTCAATTGACCCAAATTATTGATCAAAATTGTTTAGATGATTGTTATGAAGATTTTTGGTGAAGCCTTGAAGTGATTTTGAGTTCAATTGGTAGGTCAACTTGAGGGATTTTTTGAAATTTGGCCAATTTGGGCATGTTGGGTAAAACATGGGTCTAGGTTGGGCTAGCCTTGGGCTAAATCCAAATTGAATGGTCCACATGATCAAGGGAGATGTTGTGAAGATTTTTCATGAAGGGATAGAGTAGAAATTTTTGGGTTAAGGCCCTCAATTTGGTGAGATTTTGAGACATGGCCAATTTGGGGCTTTTTGGACTTAAGTAGAAATCAAACTAAATTGAGGCCTCACCAAGGCCAATTGAAGGTCAAGTTTGATGTATGTGGATATTATGAAGGTTTTTCAACACAAATTGTGGCCAATTGAGTGGACTATGGGTTCAAGTTTGTGGAACCAAGTCATAGGGCCAAAATAGAGTTTTTGGTTTGGCTCAAAATTGGGTTCAAATAATAGACCAATTGACTTGGATTTAGTCTAAATTGGACATATCAAGGGTGAAATTGAGTTTATAATTGAAATTGGGGTAAATTGACACCAATTGGATAGACATTTGGGGTAATTTGGGGAAAATACGGGCCTTTAATAGGCAATTTGGGGGTTTTGGTCAAAGATGGTCAAATTGGCCAAATTGGGGCATATGATAGTTGAGAAAAATGAAATTGGGAATATTTGGGAGGTTTTTGAATATTTGGGGATTTTTTGGAATTTTTGGAATTTTGGGGTGAAGAAGGGTATTTTGGTAATTTGGGGGAATTTAGGGGCAAAAGGCTGGGTTGGGTGTCTTGGTAGAGTTGGAGTGTTAACCACCATTAATAAGCCATGGACCAATGGAAACCCCATTTTGGGTCCTCTATGTAGTGGTCTTAGCCAAACCCTAGCCTATGACTAGTGGGTTTAGGGGACCACCTACACAAGCCTCCCAAAAATATCAAGGGACCAGAGCCTAAAAATTTTGGGTTTAGGGCAGTGAGTGATTGTGAGTGCAAGTGATTGCAAGTGAGTGCCTTAGCCTTAGACCAACACCCAGGGTCAACCCTAAGGTCGGAGTGATTGTGAGTGCAAGTGATTGCAAGTGAGTGTCTTAGCCCTAGACCAACACCTAGGGTTAACCCTAAGGTCCAGCATCCTAAGGGTAACTCATCTTGAGTTCCCCCATAGTGACCCCACCTACTAAGTGCTAGAGGTTAAGACCAATATGTGGAGCTTTAAGTTAAGTAGAGAAGAGTTTGATTTCTAATGGTGAGGATTCCTTATCTATTTTTCTAAGAATAGTCAATAGGAAAGTCCTATGGCTAGACCGTAGGCTACTAATGAGGAAAAACTAAACCTCAATCAAAAGTGAGGTCAACGTAAATATAACCCTTGTTGGAGGAATTGGTTTGGTGAATTTTGAGATGTTAAAAACTACTATTATTATGTAGTGAATTGGACAATGCTTATGAAGTAAGATACATAAAATTTAATATAATAAATGACAATAAAAGCAATTCTCTTCTTTACCCTTTTTTAGCGCATAACGATCAACGGTTAACTTAAAGTTGATTCCTTAACAACCTGATTTCCCTGTTAGAACTAACTAGCCTGTCACCTTAGTACCCCATAACCTAGACCACTGTTGATCTCACTTTTGGTTGTGGTTTAGTCTTTCCTCTATAGTAGCCTAGAGTCTAGCCATAGGAATTTCCTGTTGACTATTCCTAGAGGCTAGAAAAGGAACCCTCACCATTAGAAGCTCTAAACCGTTCTTTGCTCAACTTGAGGTTCCACATATTGGTCCTAATTTCTAGCACTTAGTAGGTGGGATCAATATGATGAAGCTCAAGGGAAATTCCCATAAGACTGTCTGACCTTAAGGTTGACCCTGGTTGTTAGTCTAGAGGTAGTTCACTCACCTGTACTCACTTTCACTCACAACCCTAAACCCAAAAATTTGTTGACTTTGATCCCTTGATCATTGGGAGACTCACGTAGATGGTCCCCTAGACCCACTAGCCCTAGGTTAGGCTTTAGCTAAGACCAACACATAGAGGACCCAAATGGGGTTTCCCTTGGTTCATGGCTCATATAGGGTGGTTGGCACCCCAATTTCACCAAAATATCCAACATAGCCTTTGCCCCCCCACCAAATCTACCCAAATTAACTAAACACCCCGGAACCCTAAATTTGGCTAAAAATCCTAATTTCACCCAAAATACCCAAATTTATTCAAAAATCATTTCAAAACATTTCAAACTACCCAAATTGCTCAAAACCACCCAAAGTTTCCTAAATTACCACCAAAACACCCCCAAATTTTGCCAAAATTACAATAATACCCTTGGTGGCCCAAACTTTCCCAAAACCCTCAAAATCATTTACAATGTCTCAAAAATGAATTTGGACCCTTCAATTAAGCCCAATTTGATCAATTTGACCAACTTTGATTGAAAGCCCCAAAATGTCCTTAAAGGCCCAATTTTCCCAAATTCACCCCAAATGTCCATCAATTTGACCATAATTCTACAATTTCAATTATAAACTCAAATTCATGATGCATATGATAATTTTAAACCAAATCCAATTCCAATAAACCCACATTTGAGTCCAATTTCAACCCAAATAAAAAAGCCTCAATTTATCCCAAGATCAAAATCCCACTAAATTGAACCCCAAATCTATCCAATTGCCTCAATTGTGCATTATAAACTGTTTGAAATGTTACCACACATCTAATTGGACCTTAAATTGGCCTTGTTAAAGCTTCAATTTCACTAAAATTTAACCCAAATCCAAAATTCCCAAATTTTCCTGAATTTAGCTACATGCCCAAATTCCACTAAATTGAATGCCCAAACCCTAAAATTGGCACCCAATTGATGTTGTGAACTCTTCATGATATTCCCATAGACCATTTTCAATCATAAATTTGAACTTAACCCAACTCTATCCCAACCTAAGCCCAAGTCTAACCTAACATCCCTAAATTGATCACATGCCCAAAATTCCTCAAATTGAACCTCCAAATCATTTTAAAATCACTCCAAATATTTTCTAAATTCTTTATGACAATCATCCACACCAAATTACTCAATCAAGTGAGTCCAATGTCATGGCTAGCCTAATTAAAACCCAACTTCAAGGCAATTTGACCCAAATTGAACGCCCTTCACCAAAATTGACTTAGCCATACCAAAGTGACCAAATTAATGTCACCACAACCACCATTTGGACTCTATTGACCAAATTGAACGTCCTTCACCAATGGTCCTTTTATTTAAAGGATCTTAACCATATTAAGCTTTATTTTGAAAATACATTGCCATCATCACTTCCATTGAGTGTAAATCATAATTAACCCTCCTCTGATCTCCCTGAGCCAAGAAGTGACCATACCCTAGCCAGCAACCACCTTAACCGTCATAAACAACCAACCCAAAGGTGCCCCCATAGGTCAAAACCTAAAATTAAACCTCCCTAAGCTGGCCAAGTCTGATTTGTCACTAGAGCTCTTCATCCCTCCACCTAAGCATTATCTTGCACCCACTGTCAAGCCCTGAGCTCCACCAGGCAGCCATGGCTATAAGTTAGCCCCTTCATGGCCAAGAAGGAGTGTGCCAAAATCCTTGGAGAAACTCTATCAAAATGTCACTAGAGCCTCTCCAAACCATCCTAAGGGTAATCTCCCAACTCTTAGCCAATCAAAACTACCAATTAGGGTTAATTTCATCAATGAAATTTGCCTTAAAACCAGGATAGATTTCTCCACTCCACCACAGTACAACAAACTTCAATTGAACTTGTAAACACCATCCTTAGAGTGAGAGAAGTTGATTCCATAAAAAAGCCCCATCTCCACCAAAGTACAACAAACTTCAATTGAACTTGTACACACCATCCTTAGAGTGAGAGAAGTTGATTCCACATAAAAGCCCCATCATAGAGAGCCCCTAGCATAGTTCTTGACTAACCCCTTAAATACACTTTGATTAAAGTCATACCTAGACAATTCACCAGGGCCTAAGACTTCATCTGGTGGTTCGTTGGACCCAATCAAATCTACCACAACCATCTAATTGAGGCCTCCCCTCTCAGACAAAGATATTGAATCTCAACCCTAAACCGAGCTCATTTTGATTCTCCATGTGTAATGACTTGATTTCTTGCTTGATCAACCATATAGATATGTTCGTCTTGATTAGAAGGTGTAGGAACAAACTCCATGTGATTTGGTTGAGTATCAAGTGAGATCTTAGGTCTAGAAGTTTAATGGCTCACATGCTCAGGCTATTGGGGATGATGACTGAGAGCTGTCTGATCGCTCATTTATTCAGCGGATAGATGAGATCAAGCCAGATGAGTGGATGAAACAAAAAGGCAGGCTGATGGGGAGGCTACGGGGCTAGCAGTGTTAAATAGAGGAGCGCTGCGTGGGGACTTGAGAGAGGATGAGATTAACGTGGTACCGTGTTGATAAGTAGATAAATAGGGGGAATTTTGATTTATTTTAATGCCTGGTCTTGGAAAAATCATAACTTTGTGTAAAAAAATCATAAAAATATCCACTTGCTCAGTGAACAGAGGAGAATAGCGCAGATTAAATGGGAAGAATGCTTAAGGAGTGAAAAAGGATCAAATTTTGAGCAAAAAAGTAAAAAATTGTGCAAAAGAGTTTTGGCGCCTAAGCGCTAGATCCAGTGGTTACACGCCGGTTAAACAGAAAAGGCCTCGCCTAAGCGCCGAGATCCCGTGCTTAAGTGCTAGTGGCAGTTACTAGATAAGTAAAATCAATTTTCACAAATTTTGAAGAGGTTTTTGAAGCACCCATTGGCTTAATTGGTGGTTGTAATCACCATGGAAGAAAATTATCACGAAAGGATGCGTCTCTTATGCAAATACATTGAATCAAGACACATTTTGAAGAGATCCCAAGGCACCACTTGGAAAACTATGAAGAAAGAAGAGAGAACTTAGAAAAGAGTCCTGAAAATGTCTGAAAAAGTGTGAGTCCTGAAAATATTAGCATGTTTTGAAAGTTCTTCTATGGGTAGTTAATTCGGAGAAATTTTTCATAAACCACTTTTTATTTTCTTTATCCTTTTTATTATTTTGTTTTGAGTAATTGTAAAAGAGAAGAGATTCAAAGGAACTTCAAGAATTTAGTCGAGGACTTGAGATAAGTTTTTATCTTTTTGTTTTAGACTACTTTTGGTTTGAATTGAGACTTGTTGTTGATTTGATAATGATTTCTTCTTTTAAACTAAAGTGTGGTTTTGTTTTATCCATGGATTCTGAGTAGTTTTCTTTATGTTTCTTCTTAAAATGATAAATAATTAAGTTTTGGATGGAAGTTGTGGAGAGTATTGATATTTAATTTTGGAAGAAGTTGTGATGATTTAAATCCATGCAATTCATTTACTTTTTGATTTGGCCAATCCAGATGTTAAAATTTGTTGTGAGAACATGTACAACGGGCTGGTATTGTCTTAGTCAACAATTGGAAAGAATCACATGAGGTTGTATGAATGAGAATATAGTTCATATGATTAAGTGCAAATAAATAGGAATATATTCATTGAAGGGTATAGATTAGAGGACTTTAAAGTGACAGGTTAAAGCCCCCAACTTGGTTTATTATTTTAGGTTCTCATATGAGAATTTTAGCCTGTAGGTGGAGAGAATCGAGAGAACTCTAGAGTGAGAGCTAGTATCTTCCCTGCCTAGCTAGTCTTCAAAAATGTTCAAACTTTAAATTAGCCAATGTTTTTAATAGCATCTTTAGTAAGGGTAAAGAATATTACTGCTCTTAATTGACACAAAACAATTCACATACTTCCATAATAGAATTCCTATACGTATTACTGATTCATGATAAGAAGAAAGATATTTTCATATGAAGTACTTTCTTAACAAAAACTTTAGTTATATTTTTAAGTTGTTATTATTTCGTTAAAATATCAAAAATACCAAAAATATTTAAATTTTAAATTCCTCCAAAAATCATTTTTATAGTTCTACTGTTTCGTTAAAATATCAAAAATACCAAAAATATTTAAATTTTAAATTCCTACAAAAATTATTTTTAGTTTAAGTAATTATCTTTCGTTAAAATATCAAAAATACCAAAAATATTTAAATTTTAAATTCCTACAAAAATCATTTTAGTCGTTAAAATATCAAAAATACCAAAAATATTTAAATTTTAAATTCCTGCAAAAATCATTTTTAGTTTAATTAATTATCTTTTTAAAATAGAAAAACTTTCTAAAAAGTGCATATTGCATAATCTTCCCTGTAGGTTCAATATTCAGGTCTTAATCAAAAAGTCCTATCTTACTTGATAACGATAAGTATACTTGCGTGGTATCCCAATATAAATATATATAAATTAAAAAGTGAAATTCTTATTTTTCTTCAAGATCAAGTTTTTGGTTTTATTGCAAAATAAGGAAATTTAAGTGAAAAATATCATCAGAACTATTGTTATAATGTGCATAAGCATTAAGTCCCGGGATCAAGTTTTTGGCGCCGTCGTCGGGGAAGAAACTAAGTAAATTTCTATTTTTAGAAAGTCTTATTTAAATTTTAAATATTGTATCTTATTTTGTTTGTTTTATTTTGTTTTATTTTATTTTATGTTAGTGTATGCATAGTTCAGGTTCTGAAGGACTAGTGTCATACGATTCTGAATTAGAAAGAACTATTAGAAAAATAAAAAAAACCAAAAAAAAAAAAAAATCTTGAAAATTCCAAAAAAATTACGAAAGTGACAAACCAAAATAATCAAAATACTGAAATTCATCAAGTGTTTAGACCTTTATTAGATTTTGGCAACCCAGATGAACTTCATTGTAGTATTCAAAAACCTATTATAGTGGCTAATTCATTTGAGCTTAAACATGTTATAATCTAAATGATATCAAATAACCAGTTTGGGGAATCACCAAGTGAAGATCCAAATTAACATCTTACTAATTTTCTAGAATTATGTGCTACATTTAAATAAGATGGTGTTTCAGATGATGCCATAAAACTTAGGTTAGTTCCTTTCTCACTAAGGGATAAAGCTAAGATGTTGTTGAATTCGTTAGCACCTCGATCTATCAGGACTTGGGGTGATTGAGCACAAAAAATTCTTGTTAAATTTTTTCCACCATAAAAAACTGCGAAGCTTAGAAATGATATTACATCTTTTAGTCAGTTTGAAGGGGAATCTATTTATGAAGCATCTAGAAATGATAGTACATCTTTTAATCAGTTTGAAGGGGAATCTATTTATGAAGCATGGGAAAAGATTTAAGAACTCTTAAGAAAGTGTCCACACCATGCTATACCAGATTGGTTAATAATTCAAACCTTTTATAATAGATTAATTTGTTCTCTTAGATCTATTATCGATGCCGCTGCTGGTGGTTCATTGAGGTCAAAGCCATTTCATGATGCTTATGCTTTAATTGAAGAGATGACTACCAATAATTTTTAATGGCCTTCTGAGAGGGTAAATCCAATAAAAGTAGCCAACATTTATGGAACTGATGTATTTACTATGTTAGCAAATCAAGTTGCTACAATTTCAAGGAAGTTAGACCAATTTAGAATGATTTTTTCTCAACTAATTTTCATGATTGAACAGAATTCATTAGGCCAAATGGTAGATTCTCAAACATCATTAGAAACTTTGAATGCCATAAATAATAGGCAAAATTGGCCATATATCAATTATTATAACCCAAGTTGGAAGAAACATCCCAACTTTAACTGGAATAAAAATTCAGGTGGTAATAATCAGCAATGGGGGAACAACCATGTAAACTCAATGGAAAATTGGAACAAACAAGGGAATCATAATTGTAGATTTACTTATCATCCAGGGTTCAACAGTAATACACATTTTATGGAGAAGAAGTTGTCTATAGAAGAAGTGGTGTTACAAATGGGCAATCATTTATAAGGTCAAGGAGCTACAATTAGAAATATTGAGAATCAACTTGGGCAAATCACAAGTTCATTAAAGAATAGATCCCAATGAACACTTCCTAGTAATACTGAATCAAATCCAAAAGACCAGAATAAAGAGCATGTTAAAGCTGCACAACTTAGAAGCGAAAGAGAGTTGGATGATAGGGTTTAAAAAGAGATTGAAGTAGAGAAAGAAGAAATTGAAGAATTAAAAGAGGACGCTCCGAAAGATTTTGAAAGACCTATTTATCCTCCAAAAATTGATTTATAAAAATCACCACCTCCATTTCCTCAGAGACTTTGACAATAGAAGTTGGATAAATAATTTTCAAAATTTTTGGAAATATTTAAGAAGCTTACAATCAATATTATTTTTGCTGAAGCCTTAGAACAAATGCCGAGCTATGTAAAGTTTAAGAAGGATATTCTCAGCAGAAAAAGGAAGTTTGAAGATAATGAGACTGTTGCACTTAGTGAGAAGTGCAGTGCTATAATTCAAAAGAAACTTCCTGAAATGCTTAATGATCCTGGTAGCTTTACAATTCCATGTGTAATAGAAGACAGATTTTATGGGAAAGCTTTATGTGATTTAGGTGCAAACATTAACCTTATGCTATTATCAATATTTAAAAGATTAGGATTAAAAGAAATAACCCTTACTACTGTAACTCCGCAGTTAGCAGATCGTTCAATAACCTATCCTAAAGGAGTTATAGAAGATGTCCAAAAGTGGATCAATTTATCTTTCCTGTTGATTTCATTGTACTGGATATGGAGGAAGATAAAGAGATACCTATCATTTTGAGGAGAATCAATTTCTCTTTCCTGTTGATTTCATTGTGTTAGATATGGAGGAAGATAAAGAGATACCTATCCTTTTGGGGAGACCTTTCTTAGCTACAGGAAGAGCAATGATAGATGTGTAGAAAGGGGAATTAACATTGTGCGTCAATGATCAAACTATTACTTTTAACATTTCAAAATTAATTAAATACCCTTCAAAAGATAAAGATGATGAATGCTATAGAATGAATGTTATAAGATATTTGAGCTAATTTCATTTCAAGACTACTTATGAAGAAAAATCTGAAGAAAAAGATTTGGAACACGAGCAAGAAGTGGAATTAGATCAATGTGTAAACCTTTCTAAGGAAGATTCAAGTTATGTTCAAGAAAGAAAGTTTTGAAATTTTGGACATGATAAACAAAGATAAATCATTTTGTCCATATATTGAGAAACCTCCAGAACTTAAGTTGAAATTACTTCCTGAACATTTAAAATATGCCTTTTTTGGAGATTCCTCTACTGTATCTATTATGATTTCCTCAAAGTTAACAAAAGAAGAAGAAGAAAAGCTGATGAAAATTCTAAAAAATTTTAAGAAAGCCTTCGGATGGACAATAGCTGATATTAAAGGAATCAGTCCTTCAATTTGTATGCATATAATTAATCTGGAAGAAAACTACAAACCCAGGGTTGATCCACAAAGGAGATTAAATCCTGTTATGAAAGAGGTTGTTAAGAAAGGAATTTTAAAGTGGTTAGATGTTGGAATTATCTACCCTATTTCATATAGTGCATGGGTTAGTCCAATTCATTGTATTCTTAAGAAAGGAGGAGTAACTTTAACTGTGAATGAGCATAATGAGTTAATACCTACTAGACAAG
The DNA here is from genome assembly GCA_002079205.1 of Phalaenopsis hybrid cultivar. Lineage (NCBI taxonomy): Eukaryota > Viridiplantae > Streptophyta > Magnoliopsida > Asparagales > Orchidaceae > Phalaenopsis > Phalaenopsis hybrid cultivar. Next base: position 41,831 of record JXCR01095586.1, on the reverse strand, counting down.
TTATAGGGTAGTGAATATGCATTGATTATAGAAAATTAAATCTTGCAACTAGGAAAGATCATTTTCCACAACCCTTTTTAGATCAAATGCTGTGTAGACTAGCTGGGCATAAATACTTTTTTTTTCTTGATGGATATACTGGTTATCACCAAATTCAAATATCTCTTGAGGATCAAGAGAAAATAACATTTACCAGTCCTTATGGTACTTTTGCTTTTAGAAGAATGCCCTTTGGTTTATGTAATACCCCTGCTACATTTTAAAGATGTATGATGATAATTTTTTTGTGATTTAATTGAAAAAGGGATTGAAGTCTTTATGGATGACTTTTCAGTATTTGGAACTTCATTTGACTCATGTTTAGAACATTTATCTAAAGTTCTTAAGTGTTGTGAGGAAACAAATTTAGTCCTTAACTGGGAAAAATGCCAGTTTATGGTAGTAGGAGAAATTGTATTAGGTCATCAAATATCAGAATATGGTATGGAAGTAGATCCTACTTAAATTCAAGTGATTGTTAATTTACCTTATCCAACAAATGTAAGGGACATTAGGATTCTACAGGCAATATATTAAGGAATTTTCTAAGATTGCTAAGCTTTTATTCCATTTACTGGAGAAAGATGCAATTTTCAATTTTGATGAGGAATGACTAAAAGCTTTTAAATTATTAGAAGAAAAATTAATCATTGAACCAATTATAGTTTCACCAAATTGGGAATAACCTTTTGAACTTATGTGTGAAGCAAGTGATTATGTTATTGGAGCTGTTTTAGGACAAAGATATTATAAAATTTTTAAAGTTATTTACAATGCTAGTAAAACTCTTAATGAAACACAAATTAATTATACAACAACTAAAAAAAGAGTTATTAGTAGTAGTATATGTCTTTAATAACTTTAGATCATATTTGATTGGAACTCATTGTATAGTGCATACAGATCATTCTACTATTAAGTACTTGATGAAAAAGAAGGATACTAAATCGAGACTTATAAGATGGATTCCTCTTTTACAAGAATTTGATTTTAAAATAGTAGATCAGAAGGGAATTGAGAATCAAATTATTAATCATTTGTCTAGGTTTGAATTAGAAAAACCACTCTATTTTGAAAAAGAAATTAATTAACATTTTCCAGATGAAAAATTGTTCACTGTAAATGAGTGGCGTGTTATGTGATATGCCGACATTTTTATATTGTTAGTGATCTTAAACCCTATGGAATGACATACCAACAAATGAGGAAATTTATTTCATAAGCTAAGACTTATTTTTTGGATTACCCATATTTATATAAACAAGGAAACGATTTGATCATTTGAAGATGTGTATCATTAGAAGAAACTTAGGAAATTATCCAAAAATGTCATAATTCTAATTTTGGGGGATATTTTGGTGTTGATAAAAAAACATACAAAATTCTAAAATCTGGATTTTATTGGACTACAAAATTTTTAGAGATGTTAATGCTTATATCAAAACTTGTGATAGATGTCAAAGAGTAGGCAATACTTTTAGAGATGTTAATGCTTATATCAAAACTTGTGATAGATGTCAAAGAGTAGGCAATATTTTTAGAAGAAATGAGATGTCCCTCAAATATATGCTAGAAGTTGAAATATTTCATGTTTGGGGATTAGATTTCATGGGACCATTTATACCATCTTTCAGAAATTTGTATATTCTGTTAGCAGTGGACTATGTGTCCAAATGAATAGAAGTTGTTGCTTTACCTTGATGTGATGCTCAAAGTGTTGCAAAATTTTTGAAGAAGAACATATTTTGTAGATTTGGGATGCCGAGAGTTATCATTACTGATGGGGAAAGTCATTTCAGAAATGCCATTATGGAGAAGTTATTAAAAAAATATCATATAAATCATACGATTGCTACTGCTTATCATCCTCAGATAAGTGGTTTGACTGAATTATCCAATCAAGAAATTAAAAGAATTATGAAAAAATCTGTAAATCCAACAAAAATAGATTGGTCGGTCAAACTTGACTGTGCTTTGTGGGCTTATAGGACTGCATGTAGAACTCCTATAGGAATGTCCCCATATAGGTTAATATTTGGGAAAGCTTGTCACTTACCAGTTGAACTTGAGCATAAAACTTATTGAGCAATTAAAGAGTTCAATTATAATTTAAAAGATGTTGATGAAAAAAGATTGTTACAATTAAATGAGCTTGAAGAGATAACGAATGAATCTTATGAGAGAGCTAAGGATTTATAAAGAAAAGATGAAAATGTGGCATGATCGAAAGATTCTTACTAAAAATTTTTAGCTAGGTTTATAAAGAAAAGATGAAAATGTGGCATGATCAAAAGATTCTTACTAAAAATTTTCAGCCACGGCAACAAGTTTTACTATATAATGCAAGTTTAAGATTATTTCTAGGCAAACTTAAGTTCAGGTGGATAGGTCCATTTGTTGTGATAAAAGTTTATCCTTATGAAGCTGTGGGTATTAAAGATCCTAATTCTGAGAAAATTTTTAAAGTGAATGGACATAGACTGAAACTATTTTATATAGGGGATCAACATAAATATAATGATGGATTGATGTTGGGTCAACCAGAATGAGCACTATTTGCGTCAACCTAATGACGTAAAACCAAGCGCTTTGTGAGAGGAAACCCATATTTATCAGTGTGTTTTTGCTTTGATTGTTGTTTTGAATCTGATTCAGAAATTTGGTGTAGTTTTTTTTACTTTATTATAAGCTAGTAATGATTTTTAGACTTTATTTAGTTACCTAGACATGTTAGAATAAGATTTGGACGTTAAGTTGACTGGTGCAAAATTTTACACTGGCGCTTAAGCGTCAGATCCGACACTTAAGCGCGGCAATTTAATCATATGTGAAAATTTCAATTTCTAGAAGGTGTAACTACAATTTAGTTGGAATAAACGTGGCTTGACTTTAGAACATATCAGAGTGGAGAACACTACATCTGTATTAGAGACTAAGGTTCTTGAATTGCATGCTCATCTAGAACATATTGGGTGGCAACTCAAGATGCAATTCAACCATATCAGTTTTGTAGAGGAAGCAGATAAGGTGATGTTCCTTCAGAAAAAGTGGATCGAAGATGATAGTATTAGAGCTCGTGACCACCGTCCATTTTATCAACTCTATATTCCTGGAGAGACTAATGAGAGACGAGTTGTTCCTTCTAATGAAGAGTGTCATTAAGTTAAGTGATAGGAATTTTGTGTTTGGAGTCATGTTTTTAAGTGTGTTAGTGTTTACGTCTTGTGTTTCATGTTTGTGTCACTTATGTGTTTAATTGTAAATGTGTGTTAAGTGTTTTGTACTTAGGAAAATTTTCTCATCCAAGACTATTTAGAGAGAGAACTAAGCATTAAATGTGTTTGTACTTGTTTGTGAATTAATATAAGTTTGTTTTTTGTGAAAATTTGTATTATTTTTAGCCTCAAATTGAATTAACTATTATGGAAAATTTTGAGAGAGAAGGAAGTTATAGGAAGTAAAAATAGTCATTTAAGTGCTATGAGACCATTTAGGGGTGGTTTACTTAGGTTAATATGGCATTTAACTTAAGATTAAAAATTTCAAAAATTGTGCGCTGGCACCTAAACGCCACTTACCCCCGCATAAGCGGCGTTCACGAAAGCCAGTTCGCGAACGGTTAAAAGAAAATTTTTGGACCGAAAAAGCCATTTTTAATGCCTCCTATCATCTACCCCAACTCGAGTTTGCGATTTTAAGGCTAGGGCAAGTAAAATTTGAAGATTTCTTGGTGGAATCAAGTGAGATTTGCTAGATCCAAGTTCTTTGAGGTAAGCGCTTTACTTTTATGCAAAAATTTTGGATTTTCACCATATATTTTAAACACGTTTGGAAGATTTCAAAAATTTACTATTCATTGTGAAAAATGAAGAAAAGTCTATGAAAATTGCTTGGGAAGTTTAGTTAGTGCTTTTGGAAGTTTAGTTTAGTGATTTAAAGTTGATTTTTAATGTTATTTTTGGAATTTATCAAATTTGTAGAATGACACCAAGAATGAAAAGGAGCAAAGGAAAGAGCCCATTTGATTCGAGCAAATTTGTCAGTTCAAAAGCTCAGGATCGATATAATGACGCTCTACAGTCACAAAAATTGATTCAGGAGGGATGTTTTAAGAGTCAAAGTGGAGAAGTTAATGACCTGATAGTCCGCCGACAGTGATAACAGTTATGTTGTTTCTCTGTTGTCACTGTAATTTCTGTTTTAAGGGAGTTTTATGTAAATCTCCCAGAGGCTGAGGATGATCGAGTTATGGTTTGAGGGAAGTTGGTACCTTTTACTCGAGAGGTAATCAACTTATTTTACCATTTACCACCAGAGACTTTATGTTTTTATGCAAATTATAGTCCTACAGAAGCAGAGTTAAATGATTGGGAGAGGTCTAGAAACTTCAAAGTTATGTGCNAAATTTGCATTGGTAAAACTTTTTGATCATCCAATTTGGTTTAAATCCAAAACCCCAAATTAGCCCCAATATCCTAACACCTCAAATCTCAACAATTGAATGCCTTAGACCTCAAATTAGCATCCAATTTTTATTGACCCCAAATCTCAACAATTGAATGCCATAAACCTCAAATTGGCATCCAATTTTTGTTGAAAATTATTTGTGAGGTCATTTGTGACCAAACAAAAAAATCAGTTTGAGCTTAGTCTAAAGCTAGCTCAAGTTTGACCCAAATTAGCCCCATATGCCTAATTTGGGTCTAAATCCAAATTTCATCAAAATCCACTAGATTCACTACCAAATTGATTCAAAACAACTTTCATCCTTCATGAAAGTTGTTCATAATGATGTTCTTCACCAACCACAATATTCAATTTGAGTTTTAATTTAAGTCTAAATCCAAATCCATTAAAATTCATCCAAATTAACCATCAAATCAACTTTAAAACAACTTTCATCCTTCATGAAAGTTGTTCATCATGATGTTTTACACCAAACACAACAATCAATTTCCTTTCATCCTTCATGAAAGTTGTTCATCATGATGTTTTACACCAAACACAACAATCAATTTGCATTTAGCCCATGGCTAGCCATGTTCATTATGATGTTTTACACCAAACATAACAATCAATTTGGACTTAGCCCATGACTAGCCCTTTAATAATGATGTTCTTCACCAACCACAACAATCAATTTGAGCTTAACCCATGGCTAGCCCAAATTTGACCCAAACTTAGCCCAATATGCTTAAAATGGGTCAAAAATCAAAAATCCACCAAATTGTTTTAATGATGTTTTACACCAAATAAAATAATTAATTTGAGCTTAGCCCAAAGCTAGCCCAATTTGTTATGATGTTCTTCACCAACCACAACAATCAATTTGAGCTTAGCCCATGGCTAGCTCAAGTTTAATGATGTTCTTCACTAACCACAACAATCAATTTGAGCTTAGCCCATGGCTAGCCCAAGTTTGATCAAACTTAGCCCAATATGCTTAAAATGGGTCAAAAATCAAAAATCCACCAAATTGATTAACCAACTTAGCCCAACATGCTTAAAATGGGTCAAAAATCAAAAATCCACCAAATTGGTTAACCATTCTTCACCAACCACAACAATCAATTTGAGCTTAGCCCATGGCTAGCCCAAGTTTGACCCATGCTTAGCCCAACATGCTTAAAATGGGTCAAAAATAAAAAATCCACCAAATTGATTAACCAATTAACCCAAATGCTTAAAATGGGTCAAAAATAAAAAATCCACCAAATTGATTAACCAATTGATCTAATGCTTAAAATGGGTCAAAAATCAAAAATCCATCAAATTGATTAACCAATTGACCTCAAAAGACACTTTCACCCTTCATGAAAGTTGTTCCTCATGATCTCCTACACCAAATTCCATATTTAATTTTCACCCTTCATGAAAGTTGTTCCTCATGATCTCCTACACCAAATTCCATATTTAATTGGGCATAAAATGGGTCAAAAATCAAAAATCCGAATTGATTAACCAATTGACCTCAAAATGACTTTCACCCTTCATGAAAGTTGTTCCTCATGATCTCTTGATTAACCAATTGACCTCAAAATGACTTTCACCCTTCATGAAAGTTGTTCCTCATGATCTTAACCAATTGACCTCAAAATGACTTTCACCCTTCATGAAAGTTGTTCCTTATGATCTCCTACATAACCAATTGACCTCAAAATGACTTTCACCCTTCATGAAAGTTGTTCCTCATGATCCTCTACTCTACCAATTGACCTCAAAATGACTTTCACCCTTCATGAAAGTTGTTCCTCATGGTCTCTTACACAAAATTGACCTCAAAATGACTTTCACCCTTCATGAAAGTTGTTCCTCATGGTCTCCTACACCAAACTTGACCTCAAAATGACTTTCCACCCTTCATGAAAGTTGTTCCTCATGGTCTCTAACACCAAATTCCATATTGACCTCAAAATGACTTTCACCCTTCATGAAAGTTGTTCCTCATGGTCTCTTACACCAAATTTCATATTTAATTGGGCCAATTAGACCTCAAAATGACTTTCACCCTTCATGAAAGTTGTTCCTCATGGTCTCCTACACCAAATGATGACCTCAAAATGACTTTCACCCTTCATGAAAGTTGTTCCTCATGGTCTCTTACACCAAATGAACCTCAAAATGACTTTCACCCTTCATGAAAGTTGTTCCTCATGATCTCCTACACCAAATGCCGTATTTAATTGGGCCACTCAAAATGACTTTCACCCTTCATGAAAGTTGTTCCTCATGGTCTCTTACACCAAATGTCATGAGTAAATATGCTTAAAATGGGTCAAAAATCAAAAATCCATCAAATTGATTAACCAATTGACCTCAAAAGACACTCCTCATGGTCTCTTACACCAAATTCCATATTTAATTGGACCAATTGACATGTCTAACCTAGTTCGAACACAAGATTTTGTCATATGCACCTTGTTGGACTTATGGCAAAATCCAAACCAATTGAGCTTGGTATGGTCAAATGAGCCTTACTTTAACTCATCTTAGACTCAAGAGTTGAGTTTAGACNGAGGTTTTCCACGATCTAAATGAAATTATGGAACTCATTAAGTTGAGTTTAGTAAATTTATTTGGACTAAGTAAATCCACTAGAAAATAGTGGTGCCGGGACGATGGAACCGTTGAGAATGACCGGTGTCGCTTTAATCAACTTTAATATGCCCATAATAAAAATTTAAAAGAACTTTAATTATATGGCCGGTGTCGCTATAATCAACTTTAATATGCCCATAATAAAAATTTAAAGAACTTTAACCATAGTGCGGTGTCGCTTTAATCAACTTTAATATGCCCATAATAAAATTTAAAGAACTTTAACCATAGGGACACGTGTCGCTTTAATCAACTTTAATATGCCCATAATAAAATTTAAAGAACTTTAACCATAGGGTGACCTGATTTGACATTATAACCAAATGACCTTGAAAACTTGAACTCTGCTACAACGAGGAGCTTGGAGCTTACATGGTGGGTAGCTCGACCATCTTCAACAGCAAGCGGATCTACACTAATACATCCCTTCCTTAACATTAAACAACAAAGCCATAGGATATTAAGGTTGTTTGCCTAGTGCAACATAAATCCTCAAACACATCTTTTAGGCATTTGTACAATCCTGTTGTACAATCTAAGCCCTAACTCGCCTTAGGATTCCGAGGTTGTCATT